>UXGD01002470.1:0-25908 GCA_900474315.1 Torymus auratus | reverse complement strand
TTTTTTAAAATCGATATTTTTTAATGAAACACAGCTTAAATTAAAGTTTTTTTGCCTTCTTTTATAAGCTCTCCAGCCCATTTATATGACTGGAATATTCAAAAAGCTATCACTAAAGAAAGAAATCCCACTTTTATTGAAAATTAATTATTTATTGAAAATTGTTCATTTTAGACATAAAATAGCTTGAATCTCGGAAAGAAAGGCCCATTCATAAAAACCCAGAGACATGTGTCTCATTATTTGACATAAAGAAGTACCTCCTGCAGTTTTAGCCAAATCCAGGACCCGCACCCCTGATCATGTCCTTGTAAGTTACATAAGAAGCTTACAATTTCTTTTGTGTTTTCAGAAAAATACTTGTTAATATATTTATGTACATATCCAACTCTTGGTTTCATATCAATCAAACACGTTAACCACCTAAAAATAAATCTTATGAGATTTTTCATCCTTCTCGCGATGCGATTAGGATTTTTATTAATGCTTTTAATCTTTAAATCAAACCTTTCAGGCACCTTTTTAAATCCACGATGTTCTAAAGCAACTTCTGCAGCCAAATCAATCATTTCTTGTGTTGTATATTCTATTGAATATATCAAAAATTTCCAATGTATGTAATTGACTGCAACAAATGCAATAATATAAGTCGATCTAAAATGTCTTTATTTAAAATAAATGAGAAATATTTTATCTTACTAATAACGCGATTCGGTACTTCATCAAGCAAATTCAATAAAGTCTTTATGTACATTTTATCTAAAACCCGTATTTCTTCGGTATCATGAATAGTAATGTTTACTTGTTTGAAAATGTACTTAAACGCGTCTAGCCAGTTAATCTAAATATGTGAGTTATAAATGTAATTAGATTAATAATATAAGTAACTTTTACTTATTATAGAGAAGTAATATTTTATTTGTAAAACCTTCGAAGTGTCATTTTTATGATATTCTTCGTCATAATATTTTTGCAATTCTTGAATGCTCAAATAATTTTGCGTCCATTCAAAATCGGCTCTATCATGAGCTGTCGACTTAATCTACAAAATTTGTAATCATAATAAATTAGATTTTGTTGCCATCCATAAGTGTCTCAATAATATAAATTACATTACCAAATGTAGTTGTTTTTCAAAATTCATCACGTCTCTCACATCTTTTACAATTTTGTGAACCGAAACGTTCCTGCGATTTGATTTTGCAAATAATATTGCTATTTTTTTCATGAAATTTTCATATTTATGTGAAATATGCTCCACATTTTTTTTATCTCTTAACATACTTTCATAAAACGTATCAGATGGCTGATCTAACTGTAAATATAATTACTTTATTAAATTGTTCTTATTAAAAAAGAAAAAGTTTCAAAACTAATATGTACCTATGTACGTACCGTAATAATATATTTAGATGTATTTCTAACGTCATTTGATACTCTGATATCAAAAATAGCCCCGTTAACATTTTCAAAAGTCATGTAGTATTTATGAATTTCTTGCCAATGATATTGATTATTCCACTCACTTTCCATACTGAGGGGCCATCCACCAGCATTATTTAGTATATTCTGCAAAGGCTTTATTCCATTTTTTTCAAGATTTTCTGTATTTATAAACGAAAAAATATAAAAAGGTTTCTTTGTTGCTGTAGAAAAAAGTGTGAATATGTATTTTACCTAAATCAGTGCAAGATTTGTACCATCGCTTTTCGTATTGTAATGCAATACTATCATTTGGTTTAATTTCATTTTCCAAAATTTCTATTACCAAAATATTAATTACATGTTATACATTTTAATTTATACGTTTTAAAAATATTACCTTTTAATCGAATATTAATATCCTGTTCCAATATGTTGCTCAAATCCCAAATATTTTTGTCATCGGGAATAGGATAATTTTTTTCCCAATTTCCACAAACGTAATCGTAAAAATTTTCGCATGGATCAGCAGACTTATCAACACTGTTCAAAATGATGCTCGCTAACGTAAAAAATAATTATTATTTATTTTATTGTGCTAAAGCAATTTTATTTGATACACGCACCGACAAAATTACGTTGGGAATTATTATTAGTTTTTCTGTGGTTTTCATTCGATTCGCCATGTGATGGCTGAAAAATACTTCCTGAATGTGGAATTCCCACATTACGAATGTAGCGCGACTTACTTAGAAATAACCCTGATCCAACTGACAGAAATAAAATGAAAAACCTAAAAAATATTTAATATGTGAGAATTATAATATTATGTATTAATTGTGATATAATATGCAAAAATAAAAAACGTTTCTTACGAAAAAAAAGAAGCGAATTTTAGCATCGTACAAGGAAATAATGTATGTCGTACTAAAATTTCTACAGCTTACTGACGCATCGAGTAATGTATCATTGGTTTATATTATCATATTTCCTCTTAAATCTACGTCAATTTCTCCTACGAAAAAATAACTCATTCTACATTCTGGAAGTGGTTTATTAGTATTATTGATATTACTTTGTTCTACATTTTATAACAATATTTAGTTTGCTGTTGTTGTAAAGTTAAATATTAGATCTTGAATGCATTATTGAGTAATAATTAAAATTCCTATATTGTGAGCCTATGTATTTCAATTGAAGTTAATGTTTGTGAATTTGAATTTAAACTATTTTCTTGTATATAGATGTTAGATAGAAGTTTATTCTTTTTAGGAAATAATAATAGAAATTCCAAAGCACATTTCTTGAAAATCTATATTTGCCGTAACAGTAGGCGTCATTAAATAGACACCAACTGAAGTATTACACAATGAAAATGTTCGAATTCTTTATATTTCAAAGAGTTTTGTCTCGATTAAGGTAGTTATAATCCAAGATACAGACCTTGAAGAAAATAATTTTTATTTTACTTATATAACATCTGTTAATGTAGGAGATTATAGATGTTAAAGAAGTAATTGAAAAAAATATAAATAAAAAATTATATACATTAATAGGTATACCTATTAAATAAACTATAAACTCTATAGAGTTTATTGTTCGTTGAAGATTTGTTGTTATAGAAAATCGATGAAATGATCATAACGGAACCAAGATGTTCAATATTACTTTCCAATTTATTTAGTCAAAATTTTCGAGCATTATAATGCTCCCTTTTCGAGGACGGATATTTAACAATAGCATGTTGATCACTGTGAAAGGACAACACAGTGCTGTTGAATATACATAAAAGTAATTAATAAAAAACGAGTAAAATCTAATTGTTTTATAGGTTCCAGCACATTTTTCAAATAACAATGGATTTTTTCTCCTTACAATTGATTATTTCAAAATTTGTTAACGGTGGATCTTGTTCAAGGAACAACATAAGCTTTTGAACATTAGAATTAAATTAAAATAAAAAAAGTTTCTGAACATTGTATGATTATTTCGTTAATGAACAATATCTGGATGTGCAATTATACAATTTTCGACATAGTTATTCTGACTACCCTCCATTTTTTGAATCACTCTGATATATAATTCGATATATAATTTTCGGTTTAAAATTTTTTTTTAATTTATTTACTCCTCTACCATAATCAGATTTTACATAAATAAAATAAAAATTGTTTTTGCCTAGCGGGCCAAAAGTGCGACTTTTGCTCCCAGCGCCTGATCGGCGAAGGTTACATTTTCGGCCTCGCCAGACAAAAAATCGTATACGCTCCATGGGAGAAAATAAAAAATGTCTCAGATCGCATGTTTGTCACCCTCGTCTTCGGCTCGGGTGACAATTTACATGCGATCTGAGACATTCTTTACTTTTACTCCCTAGGGCCCTAATATACTATTTCTACAAGGTCTGTATCGTGGAATATAATTGCCTTAAATAAAATATTACTTGTGACAATGATCTAGCAAATAAAAACGAATATATAAAACGTTATCTATTTAATTAATATCCATTAAAGAAACGTGCAAAGCAAAAATAATAAATACCTGGTATCGCAATTAGATATTTCTCTAAAGGCTTCAGAACGTCTAAAGGTGAGGAGATCAAAATAAAAAATCCGATACAAGAGTATATCATAAGCATCAGTATTTTTATTAACAGTGTTACACGCACATCATACATAGAACAACCTTTACTGATTATAAGTATCTAGTACCCAACACTTGTATAGAAAGGGCCTTAACTTCTGTTTGCTTGTTTGTTTGCATGTTTTTTTTTCTTCATGTTTTCATTGCAAGTCGTTATCTGTATGCCATGTCCGTGTCATATTATTTTTATTTTGTTTCTTCTCCTCTCACGTATAAATCACGCGCTCTTGCCGAAATTCGTGTCTGGATCGTCATGATGTCGTTTGATCATACGAGGGAGGCGGAAGAAATACGATGAAAAAAAGATAAAAAAGAAAAAAAAGAAAATAATATTGAACAACAAAAAACAAGAATTCATAAATAAACGCCTCACGCGTTTCAAGTGTAAAAATTACAAAGTCTATTGTATATTACTGCCTCTAAACGAGCGCGCGAGATGCTAAGAAACTTTTGCGAATGTCGCAAAGCATGGAGGATTTTCTCTTTACTTTTAAATCCTTATGTCCCCTTAAGAAGAGTTGAGAAGTCGAATGGCTTACAGTAAAAGAAAATGCAAAATCACAAACTCGTTTAATGACGTCACCCATACGGCACTGGAGAAAGAATTTATTTAACCAAACGAATTCCGTACACTCAGAAAACGATCTTCTTGTACCAACGAGAATCTATACCTGTCGGAGGAGGATTTTCGTTAAAAATAGGACCAAAAGAATATCTTCATATGGAAAAAGAAATTATCTTGCAACAGAAAATCAAGATATCTATAGCAGGATGATGATTTTTCGCGCAGGAGGAATTCTTTTCGTGCTGGAGGAATCCTCCTTGTCACATGAAGAGTTTCCCGGGAGGAATTTTATTTCAAGACGGGAGGATCGTTTTTCTGAGTATACGCTTAAGAGTACATTCTCTTAATATTCACACACGATTTAGAAGCTAGTGAAAACAAATAAATTCTTTTCTCAGTACTAAGACAAAATCACATTTGTCTTAATCGTGCATATATTTAACGAAAGATCACTTAAAACAAGACACAAGGAAAATTAATTTTTTTTTCCTAGATCTTCGATCGCTTCGTTAGAAGATGATGTCCATAATTTCGACGTAATTGTCGTTTACATCGAAATGTATTACTGACATCATTGCGTACTAGGTCACTTTAATAATGTGCATACAAAAAATTTTCTCACATTAATTTTGACTTAACAGCGCATAAGTCTTTTCTAAGATCATTGAATTTTCACCGAAAATTCGTATATTTATAAGATCATTTTAGCCAAGATCACAAGATCATTTCTGCTTTTCATTTACAATATTAAAGAAATTGGTTTAAAAATGTAATGTTTGATTCACTATTCATTTTCAAGTCAAGATGTTGAAGTTTTTTCAATAGCCTCTAGAAAATATTCAATTCAAATAGAATTTAACTTGCAAAATACAAAAGCAATTTAATTTGGATCTATTAAACTGTTTTTGCATCAAAGAATTCTTCATTTCAAGTGAATATTTTCTCTAGATCATTCAAAAATACTTTTTTCACTCTCTTTCATCAATTTAAAATTTTTTTTCTTTACATCATACATGTATAACTAAATTAAAAAAGAGGAAAGTGCAGTGTATTTTTTTTTTAAACTTCAACTATATTTCGTTATAATAGTGCATTGATCTAATATAGTTCACACTGGTCATCAATAAAAAGGGAGAAAGTAAAGCATACAACTTCCGGCGTAATAATTAGAACAAAAATTGGAGCCCTCTGCTACAGAGGAGGAAAGTCTATTTTCTCTCCTTTTCTTTCCCTCTCCTTCCCTTCACTTTTCTCCTCCCCTGGCGATTCTACTAAGACTTTACGTTTAATTTTGTCTGTAATGAATATTATTACATGCTTGCATCATGTGTCGACTTTATGATCTTTTACTCTACTTCCTCTTCAGCTCGTTTTTTCATTATTCATTAAAAAATATAAAACGCTCTTTGCGATCTTCGCGGAAGATTGCCTGTAATACGAATACGCTCTTCTTCTGTCTCTCATTCATATGTGTATTAATCACGTATTTTTTTTTTTTTTTTTTTCGTTTCTTTGCTTGCATTCTCAGTCCCTCGAACTTTTGCATTTTAATTGTTTATTATGTCTTTAATTCTAAAGCCAAAAAATCTTTCTCCCTACAAGAAAAACTGGTTTGAATAAAGAAATAAAATAAAATTTGTATATATAAATGTAAAATATTAAATTGGAAAACGAACGTTTCCTTGCAGAGAGAAATTATTTTTATCAATCTTATTTGAACTATAATATTAAAATGGTTTCTGCCATACTATACTTTGCATGTAAGTAATGCTTATTTTCCAAACGCGTGCGCATGTATCATTCTTTTAAATATGTAAATTGATATATTTTAATATCTATGCAGTTTTTTATTCAACGCTTGAAATAGTTTTCAATACATCCTTAAGTAGGGCGTCACTTAATATTTTATGTAGAAATCGAGAAAAATGAATACTTCTACTACAATATTTTTACTAAAATAAATCATATTTATTAATAAAAATTGCTTAAATTGGTGAAACACTTCTAGTAAATTTGTAAAAATCATCAATCTACTTATTAAAAATCAATATCTTCTCACATTGTGCATAAACCGTTTCGTTCCTCTCAAGTTCCGTTTTGGTCGCTTAACAAAGCGTACTCGTTTAATTCCTTCATTTGGCATTTATCAGGATATTTCTTTCATTCGTTAACTTTTTTTCTTTCTTTTCAAGCGCACCGGCGCTCAGCGCTCGAAAGAAATTTCGATACACGCGAGTAGCTTAATACACTGGGCTATACAATGCGTACTTAATAAGGAAATCCTTACGAGGATTAATCTTACGGATACATTATTTATGATGCTTATGAGTTTATGTGCTACCGTACTAAAGAAAAAACATACACCATCGTAAGATTATTTATTAATATTATTATCATCATCACCTTTTTTCTTTACTGTCGTCGTTGCGAGAATCAATTGGTTTTGTAGTTTTGTTTATGTGCTTCCGCAACTGAGCTACTTCTAACGATTATACATTACATCATCACAGCATTACTTATTAGAAAAAGGATTAATCGGACTTTTAGTGTAGCGTTTATTTCTTCAGTTTTCGCTCTTTATTCTAAAACAGTTAAATGACAAGTCTTACACAATATGTTTATGATTTGGTCGCTAACTTTCTAATATGGAAAGGTCTCATACCAAAAAATTTTTTGTTTAAGACTTTATTCAATTTTTCTTCTTGATAATATAGGTTATTGAACTTCAAGCATTAATATCAATTTGTAAATTTGTAGAAATTTAGCGTTACCTCGATCCTGTAAATTACTTTTGTAAGTAAATTCGAAATTGAATGGGAAGAACAACAGATCAATAGCTCAGTTCTCTCGCAACAACGAGCTTAGCAATGTTAGTTGTTCACATTCGTCAATATCATTTTCTTTTATTTATCTTTCCATGCCTTTCACATATGATTTTACAATTTGGTTTTAGAAGCGACAATAAAAGAAACTCCAAACGAGAAACGGATTCAGAACGTGAAAAAGCAAAATGTATACTTTTGCTTTTATTTTTTTTTTATTTTCAATCCTTTTTTAAGCATACTAAAAATACATCATTTTAAGCTAAATATTATGCAATTATTGGAAAACCTCCACTAATTCTATGCAAAGTATAGCTTGTAGATTATTTATCACCTTAAAGACCCGAAGACGCTTTTCGAATCTAATGCGCAAACTCTTTTAATTCGAAGAAATCAAATCGTTACATAAAAAATAAAGCGAATAATAGATACTCTGCTATCATTGAATACAAAGCTTAAAGTTCATCAAAATTTCATTTTTTTTTTCTACCAATGAATTATATTTGTCGCTCGATACTAAATTTTACTCGAAATTACGTATTTACAATTGAACGCTCCATTTTTTTTGTATTTTTAAAAATTTTCTTATTTTAACTCCAAATTCATAGAAGATAAAAAAAAATAGTATTTATTATAGCATCAAAAAATCTTTCATGAAATTGATTATTTGTCCTACCATAACTCGGCTATTATTTTTCTTTGCACATCAATTTTCATTCGATTAACAAAAAATCAAAACGTAATTTCTCAACTCAAAACTATTAGGGACACTGGTGAAGCTTATTTCAATATGGATCTGAGGTTGAAATAATCTTCACCGAATTCCATTTAAATTTTGAATAGATATTTCATTTAAAACTGAAATAGTGATAAATTTTATTTCATAAATATCTATTTTGACTAGCCTTCATGTTAATTGTATTAGTTAATCGTTAAAACCATTACTCATTTAAAGTTATTTTAAATCAAGCACAATACATGAACATAATCATGCAATTAGACACTTCAAAAAATACTATAATAAAAAAGTTTCTTTTACAAAATAAACATACTAAGAAATAAATACATTATATGTAATGATTATCAATTAGAAGTAAATTTTGCTTTTAACGATTAGCCAATTCTATTAAATTCAACTTAAAAAAAAAATGTTTTAAAGAAGTTTATAATTAAATTTTCTTATGCGGAAACAGCTACGCGACATATTATCATATTTAAAAGCGCTTCAATTGCTGAATAAGGAAACATATCTTCACTTTATTTGCTAAACCTGGGTGGTCGACGAAGTTGATGCATCAATTCAGTTCTCACCGCTCTCGCATAATTTGGAGTAGTGTACTGATCGCCCATAGTAATTGGACTTTGAAGACTTTGAATGAATAATGAATCCTGTATCTGTCCAACGGCCGGCGCTTGATACTGGAATTGATTATTGGTTAACTCCGCGCCTGGATAATGATTGGGTTGAACAAAATTTGTGCTGTCGTACTGAGTAAAAGACAACGAATTGTCAGAGAATTGTGGTATCACTGGAGTAGTTGTATGGTAGCTTGCTGGATCATATGTTTGAAATTGGTTGAGTTGGTTCGTTGAATATGACGAAGTGGATTGAGAAAATTGACTGGTGTCGGGAAACAGTAAAGAGGCCAATGTTGGCTGGGGAAAAGAGTCCGGTCTAGGATAAGGCGACATATTAGCGGTTATATTTAATGCTGAGGTGCCGAAATTGTGATAAGTCTGTCTCCCAGGTTCCAACTCCTTCAAATTCGATTGCATCATTGTGTTTAACGTTGATTTAGATTTCAAGCTATTGTTGAGATTTATATCGTTATGTTTTGTTCTAGCCTCAGTTACAAAAGGATGTCGCACATTCACTATGCTCTGAGGAGCACATAGCGGAGGAAAGTTGGTAGGCGCTATTTTAGGAAGTGAATTTTGATAATCCAGGGCTGTTCGCACGTCTGCATAGACACTGGTATTATTGTTACTTTTGAGATTGCTGTTACTTTCATTGCGAGAGTATTGCGACGTAGTAACTTGGTGATTTTCATACGGTCTATCAGACGTTACTTGATTTGAGAACCTACCCGTTAAACTTGTTATTGATCTTGTCTTATAATCCTGCTGATTGATAGCATCATCTTTGCCACAGTCCGACTGGCAATTGTTAAATTTTGTGCCAAGCTCATTAGTAAATTTTTTCGCGCAGTAATCTTTAGATTTGGTAAGTTGGTCGTCGGACGGAATATTAACCGAACAATTGGTGCTTCTAATAGTACCAAATCTTCCGACGTTGGATTTCACTTTATCTATAATTTTGTTTTTTTCATTAGCGCCAATGTTAGTTGATTTTTTATTGTTATTTCTCACTGACGAAATTGTGTTGCAATTCGTTAAAGTCTTAAGTTCAGTAGAATTGTTGCTAGTTTGCAACTGCGGCTTAAGTGCTCGATTTTCTTTGCTTATCCCAGATTCTAGCTTACGATCGAATTTGTTGATTTTAGAATTTAGCGCTTGATCGTCGCCGTAGAAAAGTTTGGCGCGAGCTTTGTTAGTTTGACTTCTAGATAATATTATGTTGTTGGATTTGCAATTAACGGCAACGAGTGGCTGGAGCAAAGCGCTGGCTCACTTTTTGGTCATGATTTTCAAGTATTCCAGAGCGTTTTGTGCAGCGGCAGCTTGAGCATCTTTACTTGATGAACCAGAGCCGTAGCACACTGCGACCGGTAATGTCGACAGTTGCACAAGACACTGGCACTTTCCTGTAAATTATTAAAAGTTTTTAAAATAATTGTATATGACAGTTTACAACGTTTTTAAAATATTTCAAACTTTTTTTTTGTAACATATGCACGATTTGCTTTTCGACCTAAAAAGAGGCCCTAAGTGACTTTTTTTTTGACTGATTGGATACAAAAATACTATATTTGCCCGGCGGCCGCGAATAAATCCAAGTGCACCCGCTACTCTAAAATTCTGGAAAATCGCAAAAATTAAACTTAATACACTATAAATTTGTGAATGCATGTTTTTTTAATGACTTTTTTTATTCAGAGATAAATACAGTATACTATTTTTATTGGAAAATGAACATCTTCGCATTCACACAAATTTGTGGCGGATTCTTGATTATTGTTAACAAGTTTTTTTTATTATTTATTACTTCAAGTATTTCGTTGTCGCATAAAGCAAAAATCAATTTATCCGTGCTCTTTAGGCACAAAAACCCCGAAAATCAATAGGTACACGAGTCACAAAAAATATGGTGTGCACCTAGGGCTTAGTGGGCCTTTTGATCTCGTGTGTTTGCACAAAGACAAAAAGACCCACTTTGGGCCCTAGGTACACAATATACTATTCAACATTTTGTTAATTGGGATCGAGAATATAATATCCTACGAAACTCGCGTAATTTGACCAATATAAATTAAAAAATATAGTTTTTTAAAAAACTATCACAAGGTTGGTTTTAATGGCACAGAATTGTAAATATTCATGTCATTTTTCTGATTTTAAGGTAAAGTAGGTATAAATGCAAAATATAAAATTAATCTTTTTTGAAAATTATAATTTCGCAAAGGAAAAAATTCTCGCAAATTTGATACGATAATTAACAAAAGTTTGCTAAATAACCGGTAATTACTACGTAAGTTACCATATTTAAAGTCATTATAAAAATATGGATTACAAAGTTCGATATCAATCTTTATAAAGTCACAGGTCAAGCAAACAATTTCCGTCAGTTTGTAAATAAGTAAATGATTCTAAGACTGTACTACTTATAGCTGGTAGAGGGGATGCGACTGCTAAGTTTCAGATAGGAAATTGCGCAGCCCGTATCAATTTAAAGATACCGCGAACTACCCATCCTACAGTGAATGAGCCTATATATATATATATAGGTATCAATTTGCAAATTTTGAGGTTAAGTAGCAAGCGATGTCGACACTACAATCTGCAAAAGCTTCGTTGCGCAAAGAAGTCGCAAATATCATAGGTAGATTAGACAGTATCGAAAAGAAACGCCAATCTGATTTCGTATTTAAAAAGGTAATATTATATTTCATATAATATTTAAATAACCAACCCTTCATATGTAACCTAAATATTAACAAGACAATTTCTTTAATATTATCAAAGAATGTAGAATATATTAAAAGCTAATCTATTCTATATTCTGTTACATCTTTTTCTGGTTAAAAGATGCATTTTCTAATCAGTTTAAAAGAGCTATTTTGAAACAACTAAGTACAGGAAACTCAAGTAGTTGGTTGTTATCTTATTAATCTCTTTAGTCATTTAGATCATACATCATCATTTAATAAAATCATTTCAAACAATTTAGTTAGATTTGTCTCTATTTTAAAAAAAATATTTTTTCTTTTTTTGCAGTTGATTTCTTTGCCTGAATATAAGATCAGTAACAGAATCTCCTTGTATTTAAGTACACCTGACGAAATCGATACACTGCCTATATTAAAAGATATATTTGCTAAAGGAAAAGAAGCTTTTGTTCCTCGTTATCAGGGTAAAAAAATGGAAATGGTTAAAATTCATTCCATGGAAGATTACCATAAATTACCATTGACAAAATGGAATATTAAACAACCTGATTCACAAGAAATCAGGGAAAATGCACTTGAAACTGGCAAGTATATCTATCTCATAGATAATTATTAACTATATTTGTTTATATCTTGTTGATGTCTTATTTATGTCTATATATATATTTCCAGGAGGATTGGATTTAGTTGTATTACCAGGAGTAGCATTTACAAAAAATGGAAAAAGATTAGGTCATGGTATGGGATATTATGATAAATATCTTGAATCTATTGCATTACATGAAAAACGAATGCCATATTTAGTAGCTGTAGCATTCAATGAACAAATATATGAAGACATTCCAACTAATGAAAAAGATATTATACTTGACATGGTCTTAACACCAGGAACCGATCTGTGATTCTAATTAAAATAGTCTGTAACTATTTGGTATAAAACTAAACGAAAAAATTAACTGTATATACATATATAAATGTAAATTTTCTTACCAGTAATAGACTTTTCTTCAATGTCAACATAAGTTACTTCAAACTGTTGCTCTGAAGCAATTTCTTGCAGGAACTGTACTAAATTTACATCTCGATCATTCAAACAAGTGTTCTGTAACAACAATAAATTAAAGTTATTATTTAATATTAACATTAAAATTTATTTCTTATCCTTAAATGGTATTAAGCTAAATTCTCTAAGATAATGTACCCACCTGCAGCTCAAAGAGCTTGACACCTGTGGAAGACTTCAAATTCTTGTGGAATTGTGAAACTTTATGACTGTGTGGGGTAGTCAGTGTAGCAATTTTACTATCTTTTAGATCAGCATAGTGAGCATTCACGTTAGCATTTCTTTGCACAATCTATAACGGACAATTAACATACAAATGAGAATTATCTATAATCTATATTTAAAGGAAGTGGAAATGATCAATGTATGGTTAATCTGTCAAGAAGAGCAAGAATAAAATAATTTAAGAAATATATCCTAATAATTAAAATGATAAAGTGTCCGTTATAGATTCTGATAGGATCAGGAGCAGAATTATTTTTTCAATACTGACAGACCAAAAAATCACTTCCACTTTAGTTGCTCATGTTCACACATTCACACAAATATTTATATGCAAGCTTTAAGGACACAATATTATATATTTTAAATTGGTTTAGTTGTAATCTAGTAATCATCAATATTATATTATTATTAATATTTAGACATTATTTATTTATGGTTTGAATATTCTTATTTTGTTATATATTTACTATTTTGCAGTTTTGGAGTTCTAATGTTAGCCCTTAACTGATACATGGAATCATAAATAACCCCAGCCTCAGGGTGCCAGCAAAGGGTTAGTAACAATAAATTATATTTATATTCAAAATACAATTGTTAACAATTATTTAACTACACTATACACAGTAAACCACAAAAAAAAAAAATTAATTTTAGTTCTGTTTGTATAAATGGGGAAAAATTAATGTTTAATTACCAATTCATGTTAGCATCAATTAGAAATTGAATACTGTTTTTTTTTCTTTTTTTTTATTATTTTTATTTATTTAATACTCCTTTTATTTACTTAATACTACTTTTATTTATTTAATATTGATATAATTGTGTTCTTAGAACCATAAGCTTTTAGCTAACTGGAAAATTTCAATAAAGTACAGATACAAAAACTTACCTCATCTTCATCAACACCCTGTGTACGATTTGTATTCATATCTTGTAGAGATTGCCACATTTTATGAGCTGCTTGTCTTTTAGCTAATTTCTTACTTTTTCCTTGACCAACTTGACGATATTTGAGAATAGAACAGACAATTGTAAACTGCCTTTCATGAGGTAAGCCTTCTTCACCTTCCATTGAATACTTTGGTGGTGGCCAATGACGAGACATGCACATTTCTTGTAGTGAGCCAATTGGATTATTCACAACTTTTTCTTCACCATAACTACTTTGGATTTCTTGTATATTTTGAGAGCTTAAAGAAAAGTTTTCACTTCTCACAAAACAAAAACATAACTTATTATTAGTCAGTGTGAGATTATAATAAATCATTGAAAAATGTTGACAATATATAAATACTCACTCAGGAATACTGTTTGACAGTGGTGCCTCAGTATTTTCAGTATTTATTCCAATCAATTTATCTAGTACTGCTTTTGCAGCAGCATGTTTCGCTTCTTTTTTGGACCTACCGGTCCCCATAGCTGAAACAATTGGATCTGCTTCAATAGAAAGATTCTTATCACTATTTTTATAAATAAAATTTTATCTCTAATTATCTAACAGGTTCAGTACAGATAATGTGTAACAAAATATATTAAGTTTACAAAGAATAAAAAAAGGACTCAAAAATATTTACAGTTTTAGTTATTTCTAATGATGTGTATTATTATGTCTGATATGAAAAGCGTTATATACAAAAGTTTCAGAAGTTATTTGTTTTACAGCCATCTAAAGTATGGCAAATTCTATGAATCATATTTGGATCATGATGTACTGAACCTGCTAAAAGTATTGTCTGAAATGTCATTTTATCTTCTTCATTACGATTACCAAAAAAAAAATTTTAAAACAAGATCAACTATAATGAAATACAAACCAACAACATCAGCAACTGTGACCCGATAGCGAAATGTTGGCTCATGTATAGCACCTTCAATTTGAACAAGCTCATACTTAGGAGTAGTACCTCTACGAGATAACAATTCTTGTAAGACGGACACTGGTGTCTTATTTGGTAAAGCTTTCATTTCTAATCTTGCAGCCTCATCAAGAGGTAGTGCTTCTGACATCAAAGCATGCATTGTAACTCTTGTTTTGTTACGACGATGTACATTATTGGCATGATTTGGAACCACACCACCAACCATCATATTTCCACCAACTTGTCGTAGTTCTTCGATGCCTCCATCCTATTTCACACAAAATTTTATTTATTTAGTAAGTACTTGTATCAAAAATATAATTTTTATTTTTATGAAAAATATAATCTTACCATCATGTTGGACCCTACTTGCTGTCTTAATTCTTCCATGGTAGTGTTCTAAAAGAAAAAAGAAGATAGTATCTAAAATTATGTATCTATAAAATCTAGTAAGAGTAGTAATTAGTCTTATTCAAAATACAAAGGGATATAACTTAAATTTTATTTTAGAGATAAGTAATATTTGATGACTTGAGTTTACTCCAAAATGTATAATGGAGTCAAGTATACTATAGTAAGTATTGGGATGCCCAAAGATTTTAATTTTCAATGTTTGGTTGAGATCACAGATAGGTACTTAACATTTCATTAATTATAATTTTAACCAAACTAATAAACCAAATGACAGCAAACTGAAGACAGTGATAAAAGATGTTTTTAAGATAATCAGCAGTGATGAAATTCCCAAATGCAAATACTTATAAACAGTGTCACGGTAAATCCCCTTACAAGTACGCGGTAAAGAATATTTTTCCAAATTATCAATCGACTACAATTAGTAGTTCGTACCCGGCGTAAATAACTCAAAAACAAACTCTGAACTCTGAAGGTCACGTCGAGAAAGTCTGTAAGTAGGTAAATGTAAAAAATCTTTCCCCTGTCGCGCTTTTTTGCCACTACACGGAGACTGACAAAAGCTTTTGCCTTCCGACTAGGTAGCTGTTATCACAGTAGCCGGCTCGCTCGCTCAAGCCAGTCGGCCATTTTTGTCGCTTGTATTAAAAGGCTGCGTTATAATGCATGTAACGTGCAGCCCCCGGGCGCCGAGTGCCGACGACAGAGTGTCGCTCGCGACTCTGTCTCGCCCTCTCGCGCGCCGCTAAAACAGACAGTCCCTCGGAGCCGGAGAGTTAGTCTTTCAACTTCCGACTGTCATCAGGACGTGAATCTGGCATGCCCCGAGCTGCTGCTGCGGCGGCTGACCGGTTCTCCTCTCTTTTTCTCTCAGGCACATCTCTCTCCGACCTCCCGACCTCCGTCTCGCAGTCTTTCTCCGTCTTGCTGTACACGATCGACCGCGACCGCTTCTGTGTATGCGTGTACATATATATCTGTGTATTTTAAAGGGGCGCCGCAGAGTGCAGACGGAGAAAGAGAATCGGCGAGAGGCAGGTGAAATAGCTTTAGCTTAGCAGCCGAATGTTCTCGTACCTACTCACTGTGCTCCGACGGACGTTGCAGGATCGTCCCTGTGGCTCTCGGTTGTGCTATGGGCTCTGTGTATGGGATGGGTGGATTGGTACAGTATATAGCTCGGTCCTCGACTGCTGCTGCTACTAAGTACTTGCTACTCGCGCGGCTGCTCGACTCTCCGATGTGTATGATTGATTATAGGTATTATATAGGAATAAACTCTCCGTCCGGCCAAATCTTCCTATGCGAAAAGCGAATCCCGCTTTTTGTGACCGATCCAAGTCTCACAAAAAGCTTGATCCGTTTGACGACGGGAAAAAAATGGTTAGTCGAGACTACCGGAGACTACTCCTTCCTCGTTTGCGGCTCTCTTCTGCGGCGATGATATAGAGAGTAAGCGCGTATGCGCCGAGCCGCCGCTGCCGCTCTGCGCTCTCTCGCAGCCGCACACACACGGGCACACAGCCTGACAGCACATGCGCGAATGATCGCCTATTCGTGGATTCGCCTCACTGCGAATACTGCACGATAGTGTGTAGTGTCACTTACACATCGACACCACTTTGGAGCAACACGCGCGACGCGTCGTACACCTCGTAACTCGCGCTTCTGTAGTTCTATAGCCTATATATTTATTGCTGGACTCGCGGATAGAGCTACTTATCCGTCGACGAGTTATTTATTTCGTCGACCTGCCTCTCGGTGCACATTAATGTTTGATCGACATGTTCATTAGTTCATTATATGTATCATGTTTGCTTTTCCAACGATGTATACGCTTATAGTATATCATTCAGAAATATTTTTGACGAAGCAATTGAAGATGAGCAAATGACATGGTAGAGTTTGAATCATTATTACTGTTCAAATAAGTAAGTGGTATCTGGAAAAGTTGAACAATGGGAAGTTGTCATCAATATAGTTTGGGAACGTCAAGCTCTAATCTCGAATCTCGTTCACCGTAAATAAAAATTTGAAATCAATATCTCTCGACTGTACGCGTCTTCATTACCTTCTGCAAAAATATTTTTTTTAAAGTATTCAGTTCCTCTTATGTAACATTTTTTGTATTGCATATTTGAATGCTATTATAAGATTAGATAACAATGAGTTGTAATAATCGTTCACTATATATAGTATATAAATTATATATAGCAGCGATACATATTTAAGGAGATATTTAAATGCTTTTTATTTCTTTAATTCTCTGTTTTATTTAACATAGAAAAATGTATAGGCAGTGACAAAAAAAGCAAAACGCCGTATGCAAAATGAAAAAGGAATTTTTATTTTTTTTAAATTTAATCATAATAAATTTTTGTGATTCTTTCTTGAAGTCTCTTATGTAGAATTTCATTTAATATTCAATTTCTGCACTATTTTTTTTATTATAATTTTATTGAGTAATGAAAAATCTTAATTCATGATTACAATTAGTATTGATAGATTAAATTTTGTTTGTGATATAAAATTATAAATTCATCTTATGATTTTTTTTTTTTTTTTTTTTTTTTTAAATTTTAATTATCACCCATTAAAAGCAACAATATGAAACATTGATATCAACTATAACGTAACATTTTTCTAAATAAAATGATTAATACGTTATATTGTTAGAACAGGTCCAGGGTTCCAGGAGTACCTGTATTCTATATAAATATAATACACACGTATATAGGAATTAAAATGAGTAATCGATAACAGCAGCAACGAAAAATATAGATGGCCGAAAAACCAGAAACACGCATATTAAAAAGAAGTCTATATAGATAGCCCGTCACATCGACCAAACAAACTATAGGTAGTATATAGTACCTATCAAAGTTGGCGCTCTCTTGAAGAGCAGCCAATCGTGACGTCCCTGGCGTTAGCGTCGCCGGAAGTCGGTACCTTTCCGCTACTGCGCAGCCGCTAGAAACGACGAGGACAGAAACAGCGGCCTGCTGCCTGCTAAAACCAAACCGTCGGCTATATTATGTGTCTGTCTCTGTCTGCCGGTCGTTGCGCCATTACGGTGCCCAGAGTCGGCGGAAGCATCGACACCCCGGATAGCGAGAAGAGAGGAAGCGACGCGCCGCTGCGTATTTCTCACGTTTTCGGCAAGCACCCTACGACGACACGCTGCCCGAAACGCTTTCTTTCAAACTTATTTTCTTCCAGTCGTTGAGTTTTCCGCACCACCAAAGTCTGAATTGTCGAACGACGACGTAACGCATCATTTTGTTTGCCGAGAGTATGGATGACGGCAAGGTAAGCATGGTCTTTTCGAGAAGCTTTTTATATCTCGCTGCGCAAAGGCAGACTGCATGGCCGACTACGAAGCGTGTATCGTACTTGCGCGCTTTACTGCGCTTCCTTGATGAATTTCGTGATTTTCATATAATCTTTCTGTTTGAACTTCTTCGTAATTTCATTGTCACGCATGAACGATTTATCCCTTTAGATTTTTAGCATGGTCGTAGTTGACTTCTTTTACTCTACGATATAGGTATCGAAATATAACGCAGTTAGATATTTTCATGTAGTTAAAAATGTCTCTTTTTCTATCGATATAACATAAACTTCTAACTTATTAACAAAGTTTATAAAATTCGAAAAAAAATTTTCACTTGCATAATTGTAAACAGTCTATAAAAATTCATTATTTAAATGATAGTAAAAGTCATTATTTTTTATTTTCTTATTTATAAATTATTATTGTACTACTCTATTATTATAGCCCAAAAAGCTTTCGCTTTCTTATAAGCATGTTAAATAACATTGCATGGTGTTGCGTTACAACATACATCTTGTACTTTTAAGCATATGATGCCTTACTCACAGAAGCGAAGTGGCAGTCGCAGCCCAAGTCCAAGGCGATCAAGAGCAGATGACGACATGCAAGAGTCACGTTCACATTCAAAATCCAGCAAATATAGGGAACACAAAGAGAGTAGTAGAGCCATAAAAAACTACTCAAGGTCACGTAGTCATTCTGTTACTCGAAGCAGGAAATCGTATCGTAGCTCAAAATATGAAGGACGCCGAGGTGGTAGTAGAAGCCGTAGTCGATCACCATACAGAGGGAGAGTATCGCGCAGCAGATCTCGATCCTATTCAAGATCAAGGTATTCAAGAGAGAGAACTCATAGATCACACTCAAGAAGTCCTCTGTCTTCGAGAAGACGACATGTTGGAAGTAGGGAAAACCCATGTCCAGGCCGCTGTTTAGGAGTCTTTGGCTTATCTATCTGCACAACAGAACAGCAACTTTATCACATATTCTCTAAATACGGACCAGTTGAAAGTGTTGTTGTCGTTGTTGATGCAAAGGTATAGTGTGTTATAAAGATTTATATATTTATTTATTATATTTATAAGATTAAAGAAAATTGAATAATTTTTTTTTTTTTTTTTTTTTTGAGATCAATGTGAAATTATAGATATATATTGTTGGTTTTAAAATAAAAATATTATTACCAAGTCTAATTTAAATTTAGAAATTATATTTAAATAAATTTGATGGAAATGTTAGTTTAAACTAAAAATTAATGAAAAAATTCTCAACTTCTATAGAGTGAAATCACTAAGTACATACTCCTGTCGTATATTACGTAACAAAAGGTTTTATTACCCCATATTTGTTGTTGTAAAAGCGTGATGGGGAATATAAATTTAGCCTGAGATTTAGAACGCATACAATTAAGAATAAGTTATGTGTTAAAGGCCTTAGGCAACAATATAAAAAAAAATTATAATGCTTTCATAAAAAATTTAAATAAAAAATAAATACTTCTAATACAAATTATTTGTATTTCAGACCAAACGTCCAAAAGGTTTTTGTTTTGTATACTATGCATCTGTAGAAGATGCAAAAGTAGCAAAAGAACATTGTACTGGAATGGAAATTGACGGGCGACGAATTAGAGTAGACTACTCTATTACGGAACGAGCACATACTCCAACACCTGGAATGTATTTGGGCAAGCCAACGTACTTATATGACAGCCGCGGCGGTGCTGGTGGCGGTGGTGGTGGCGGCGGCGGCGGCGGCGGCGGCTGGGACGGACCTAGAAGAAGGGAGTAAGTTATAGCAGTCTCGTCTTAATTATTCAATTCTTCATACCTGTTTCAAAATGCATTGTAATTACCTTGTCCATTAACGAGAGACAAAGAACAGTTTTACCAATGTGTTATTTTCATGTTTGTGTATTACTAACAATTTTATTTGATTTGTTATCTGTTATTTAATTGTAAAATATAAATTAATCTCCTATGTTTTTTTTAGTTATAACAACCGAGGAAGCTACCGTCGTTCACCAAGCCCATACTATTCAAATCGTCGGCGTTCGCGTTATGAAAGATCTAGATCACGCTCCTATACACCACGTAAGTCAGATCGTTACACGCACAACGGTTATGATTCAGGCAGTTCACATAAAAAAAAGACAACATGGATGTGAAAAAGTGAATGATGATATCATCTTTTCAACTCTTTGTTTTTAGAATTATATCATTTTTTCAAGTATAATATAAAAATGTATTAGAAAAATATATTGGCATTTCTAGTATAAAACAAAGACTAAGTATATGTATATTTATATACATATATATATTTTCTAGTGGCTCAGTTGAAACTTATTCTTGTAAACTGCCTGCTATATATTATTTAATAATTTCTTTTAGAAAAGGGAAGTTGAAAAAAATAAATATGAATGGAAGTAAATGAAAGAATGAATGAAGTGTGAAAGGAAAAAAGGTATGGAAGAGTAACAAATTTAATAAATTGAAGTTAAAAACAATTATTAAGCGCAACTCCCTATAACGTGGATGAAAAATTATTGTTTTCGTTGCTTAATGGATTTCAGGTCGATATTAAGTGAGACGGGTTTGATGCGAGAGGCCAGGTGTTGGGAGCCATTTGTGTGACTTGATCCTTTGACCCAACTTGACCCTATTTTCTTCTATCTATGTACACAGGGTCGTAAAATATAAACTCTACATTCTGTCACTATTCTCACCTTCCTATGTAATGCGATTAATGTTTGATACATATTATTCAAGTCCATATAATTATAAAAAGACAAAATATGAATTTAAGCTTATATTTTTTTTGCATAAAATAGAAAGGTCAGAATAGACAAAAATCTTTATTTTCTAAAGTCAAATTACAATTTTTATAAAATAGAAGAATTACTCGTTTTAGATGATAAGATCAAATTCGGCGGTATTTTGTGTAATAAGATTGAAGACTATGTAAAGGTTGGAATATAGCTGACCAATTTTCGATCATGTGTGCTGCAATACTTTTTTATCTTAATAGTTTGGCAATTGGTCTTATTAATATTCCAACTCTCATGCGTAATATAAATACCATACGACTTCATTCAAAAATCAGTCTTGACTTAAATACCTTTCTTGGTACTACTAATAAGACAATGTATAAAATCATCACTTACTATCGTAATAACAGAAAAAATAGACGTGAATCAATAGATGTAAGCTCTCTAACATGTTTCTTTGTTTATAAGGTTTTGAATCAAGAGGTATTGGATGATAGAGGGAAGTTTGCAAGTTTCACTCGCTCAGAAAGAAAGAAAGAAAGAAAGAAAGAAAGAAAGAAAATTGAGATTTTTTGAAAGAAAACAAATGAAGATGATATTAAAGAAGATTTTAACTTGAATCAATCAAGAATCTTCGAAAGATTTTCGCGCGCTTCTAGTACGTGACAAAGAATATGATCAACTCCAAAAACCGAAATGTTCTATATCCGGTCGACAAAGAAATTCAAGTTTCGAAGTCTTTGAAGATCTACAAGCTTCAATGTCAAGTCAAGAGTACAATGAAATAAGGGGTTTGCTGAACTTCATAGTTCTATGATTGGGGATGAAATATTATCTGAATGGTTGATAAGTAACAAAGAAAGCAAGTTTCAAGATTCCCGAAAATCTTTTTTATAGGTAGGGAGTGAGCAAATAGTGCTCTTTCTAACTTGATACGATCATATTCTTTATCAACTCTTAACTTTTTTTAAAATTTTTTTAATTGACAAAATTTTTAACAGTGAATTCTTATCAAATTCATATTTTCTGTGCTACATATGAATCCACTGAATCATCCATCCCTCCACCATTCCAAGTACCTCGTATTCCTTATAATCCTTTAATATACGATTTCCAATAATAATTATATAACTTATGATCACTTTAAATCTGTAGATGATGAAAATCTATAAATATGTTGAATTTCCCGGTAAAAAAAATCGCTTTGAAATAATTTAATGAAATAAAATAAATCTTCATTATTTAAATGAAAGCTACGTTACAATTATTTAGTTTTGTTTTTTGTTGTAAAAAACAAATTGATTAAAAAAATGTCTGAATCCTATTTGATGCGATTTTAAAATCTATTTTGGATTTTAATTTAACGTTTTATTCTTTCTATAAAAGACAAACAGACTAAATTTGATTTGATAGATGTTTGGTCTAATGATAAAAACTTTTTTTTTTTCTTAAAATTAAATTCTTAATTAAATGCAAGTCATAAGTAATTAATCTAGAAATTCGACGTTTTTTCCTGTTGGTACAACTATTTATCTTTTAAAAGAAATGTCTTGATTACAGATATTTTCTGTGAAATCTTCATTAAGAAATTATCAAGACAGAATCATCAAGAGCTTGCTGAAATTTGTAAATTGCAAACTTATTTACTTTGAATTTCATAAATTCGTTACTTTTTATATTTATGTGACTCATAAATAATTTCAGTTTTTAGAAAATTAATAAATGTGGTTATTAATAAACATCTATTTCATTAAAACTCCCACAATTCACGTAGTTACTGTCAAATATACTAAATATATTTTAATAATTTAGTACATAAAAAATTAAAAATCAGAAATTTGGTAATGCAAGTCATATTTTCATAATTGCAATGACGTACTAATAAAATTTAACATTTTATAAATCTAAAAAATACTGAGACTTACATCTTTATTTAATTCTTTTTACCCTTTGAAGTCAATTCTTTTTGTTTTTTTCCCTTGGAATATGCAGATATATTTTTTAATAGTAAAAATTTGTTATATTTGTCATTTGAGTACAATTCTATCAATATTCAAACTTATTTTAGTTTTTAAATATTTTGTAAATTTTTTGCTTCAAGGGTAATTAAAATTATTTAATCAGTCATTTTGTATAGGGAATTCGTATTTCGTTGCATAGTGGAATTCGATCGAAGAGCCCTCTACATCTGAAAGCGTCCTCTATAAGTGGCTAGTGGCTACTGCTATACTTATTTTATTTTGCTATCGAATTATAAAAGAATTAAGAGGTTAGAAAAACTAAATGTAACCTGAATCATTTAATAAACACTCCTTTCGAACATCAACAAATATTGGGCTTGTTTATTTCTGAAACCCAACCTGAAAAATCGTATTAAGATATATTCAAAATGTTATCAGCTATTGTAAAAGACCACCAAACCAAACAAGCTGTGAGAAGAGAGAAACAAGGTATATTACTTATCATCAAGTACATTTTAAATATTTTTTATAAAACCTTATTTTAATTTAGAGCAAAAGCGAAAGGAGGCAGTGCAGGCTGCAAACAATTTGACTCAAGCTCTTGTTGATCATTTAAATGTTGGGTAAGTTACTTTGTTGTGTTTTTAAGTTGAATATGATTAAAAAATTTGAACAATTGTCGCAATAGGGTAGCACAAGCATATTTGAATCAGAAAAAACTTGATGCAGAAGCTAAGCAATTACAAACTAGTGCAACAAATTTTGCAAAACAAACACAATCTTGGCTTCATTTAGTTGAGTCATTTTCAAGTGCTTTAAAGGAAATTGGTGATGTCGAAAACTGGGCAAGAAGCATAGAAGGGGATATGAGGACGATTGCTACAGCTTTAGAATATTCTTATAAAGGTTCTTAACTTTCTATTAATTATTTGAAAAATTTTAGTTTGCTTAAAAACATATTTTATACAATTTCAGCGACTCAAGAAGCACCAGCTCCTACATCTGCTTAAGAAGTTTCACATTACATTCCACTAAAAATTTATCTATAAATTGTACATTTTTTTTTATTTTTGTTTGTATTTAAGGATTAATTATTATTAAATTATACAAAACCTTATATAAATTTTATTAAGAATCTTAATAACAATAAGTAATTATTTTTTCAGTTATATACCTTTATTTCATTATTATAGAGTTAAAGAAGATAATATTTACTAAAAGATCAAGTAGTTTCTTCAAAAGAAGCAATTACTCTTTTGATTAATTTAATAGTACATTTAATACATTTCGACACGGGTGCGGAAGGTGATTATTTAGAAGAAGGAGTCAGTGAATGAGAAAAGTCACATGAGCTAAAAATCTTCTTACGCAACAGTTTTGAACCGTATTTTATACCACAAGAGCCGAATAATCATATTAAAGTTATGATTTTGATGTTAGAGTGGTATAAAGTTTTATATATAATAAAAGTACCTAAGGTAAATGACTAATAATATAGTATATTACGCCCCTAGGGAGCAAAAGTAAAGAATGTTCCAAATCGCATGTAATGTCACCCGACCCGAAGGCGAGAGTGACAAACATGCGATCTAAGGTATTTTTTATTTTCTCCCATGGAGCGTATACGATTTTTTTATCTGGCGAGGCCGAAAATACAACCTTTGCGATCGGCCGCCGGGAGAAAAAGTGGCCCGCTAGGCAAAAAAGCAATGTTTAAATAAAATGAACGAAATATTCTAATGATATATTAGTAAAATAAATGCTAAATATGTTCAGAATTGTAAAATTCTGAAACTAATGGCCTAATAATTCTCGATGAGTTATCTTATACTGAATTCTGCTCTCTGGAAATATTCATTAAATCATTACCAACTAAGCTTAGCATAGTAGTGATAATTATTATCCTCGTGAAATAAATAAATCATTTAATCAGTTTCAAGGAGTGTTAAATAATTAGACACGACATTTTTCAAGTCGATAATTAACGTATAATGATTTGCCACCCGAAAAAAAATTATTTATATTAATAAAGCCATAAAGAATACGTATGAATTGAAAATACATTGCAAAATGAATGCTTTTGAATTTAATTTTACGTCTCTATCGGGCTCAGAGCATCCGGTCATCCATTTTGCTTTCTCAAAGAAAAAGCTTTGTAACGGTGAAAATTTTCGAATCACAGATTTTGATGAATTTTGATGTTTTTGAGGTTCTTGAGTCAGAATAATAGGTTTTTAAAAAATGTATGTATGTATGTATGTATGTATATATGTATGTATGTATGGAACCAAATTTTTTCCCCGTCATAATTCTTGAACCGATGGACGGAATTAGCTGAACTTTCGCGTGCACCTTAGGTATGTCTCAACTTAGAACTGATTAAATTTTGGAGTCGAATGGATGACTTTAAGGTCTTTTTTTTTCAAAAATAATTTTTTTTTATTATTTGTTCGAAAGATATGCTAAACGGAGAGCCATATTCTTAAAGTACATTTGAATACCTTCTGAATTATGTATTTTAAAACTACTTTTTCTTATAATCTTTTTCTTATAAAATATTTGATTTTCTGTACCTACTTTTTGTACTTCTATATGGATTTCATGTAAAACCTATATATGTATAAGCATTCTTTATTTATTATTTAAATTTATTTAGTTACTTTTTATCTGGATAACATTATTCATTTATAATATTTTATACCACTCTAACATCAAAATCATAACTTTAATATGATTATTCGGCTCTCGTGGTATAAAATACGGTTC
>UXGD01002469.1:0-25911 GCA_900474315.1 Torymus auratus | reverse complement strand
ACTGATAGAAAGAAGTATTTGAGACAAATGCGCGATTCATTTGAAAGTCGAATTTTTGAAGTATTTGACCTAAATGCGTAATTCTTCAAAGTTACATAATATTCCTTAACTGTTAATGCACTTGTATTTGACTGAATTGAAATACATATTCGTTAACAGTTAAGCCGGCGCATTTGCCTCAAATATTTCTTTCCATCAGTGTAGAATTATAAGAGAATTTGATTATAAATTAATTAATTTCCTAAATTCATATACATAATCCCATTCACCATTGCAATTATAACTCGAAATTTGGTTATGCGTTCTGTATAGCAAATCACATTTGAATTCGAAATAGCGTCGTGCATTCGGACGATAAATTATACACAGAGTGCGCTTTGCTCGTGCTGGAGAAAAACACGTTCTCTTCAGAACGTTGGCGATCGGAACCACCCGAAAGAACTACAACCAACGCACAAGGCCATCGGACCAACATCACGGTATAGAGTGACTCGGACGGATAAGAGCATACCGAGCGAAGAGTCCCGGACGGAAAAGTCAAGCCTACGATGAAAATACTGAGTTAAGTATGTGCCTTGACTTCTGAGACTGTAATTAAAATTAGAAAATGATAGCGTGTAGACGATAAATTATGTATAAGTATCAGGTACTGATCAGATGTATAAGTATAATAATAGTTAATTGTTGTTTTGAAATAATCTATTATTTATCCATCTCTGTAAATTGTTCAGTTGTCTTAGAATCTCGCGACTGGTAATTTTAATAATTTTAATATACGACCATAAGAGAACAAAAGCCAGCATTATAGCGACTATATGTATATAGAGACCGTGCACCGCGTTTCGAGGTGGATTATGACGTAATCGTAGATTTTATACGAGTATTATGAGAGTAATAAAGTATAAATTTTATACACAATATGTATTGTCTTGTATTTCTTGATATTGGAATTAACCCTTATACATATCTTAAAATTAATAAAGGCAAAAGTAGCAACTAGAGTAATCGACCAAAATAACTAGACATTGACCAACCTCACCACGGTACCAAACAAAATTACCATCAAAGCTCATATCACGGGAGCAACACTGCACATGACACATCGCCGCGCTGCCCAAATGACTTTAGTGTCTCATACATGTAAATTTAATCACATCGAGAGCTTAACCGAAAACCAGCCACACTACCGAAAGAAATCCACTACCCACCGAAGCCAGCGATGCCGTGGCGAATAATCAATCACGATTAGCGCCGCTCTCGGAAACGCGTCAATCTACGACGGCCGCGCTTTCAAAATCAGAACGGACGCTTCCCATCAGCCATGCGCACACGTCCGCATATATATATCCCACCGCACTATCTCTCTCTATACTCGCACAGGTGAACTTTATCACCGTTTCGACTTCCAGCGCGGGGGGCGCTCGCGATTAAACGCGACCCGCGGCGTAATAGCGCTCCCCGCCGCCGAAATCACCCGCCGAGACGATAGCCCACCGCTCGGCGACGACGTCGTCGACGACAGCGAGAGAGCGCCAGCGCTATTTTGAAAATGCCCCCCGGGGGAACAGAGGGATTCCAATCACGGCCCGACAATACGGACACGCGAGATATAGTTTCGCCCCTTGCGGGCAGCAGCAGCAGCCAATCCAGGTACGGGGATGCTGGCTCTTCTCGCTTTAATTTTCGTCGCACGCGCGATAGAGACTGCTGATAGATAGCACGCGTATCGGTGCGTGTCGCGTACCGGTGATTGCCGTTTTTGTTTCGTCCACATAGCAGCAGCAGCATCTCTTGATTTGCTCCTTTTGTTGTGTGATCTTTGCTGTGTGTTCTCTCAGTCACGTTTTTTTTCTCTCTCGTTTGCGGTTGTTTTTCTTGCGGCTTGCGGGATGCGTGTTGGCGGCGCGTGGCTCTTAATTGATGGGCATGATAGCTCGGTAAACGATCGCGGGAGATGATGATGGATCGGCCGAGTTTGTTAGAGTTGCCGAGTGAGAGAGAGAGAGAGAGAGAGTTTAAATAGGTCGGGATACAATTGCCGATGATTACTCAAATACAAATAAGGAATTATGTTGATGGGCGGTGGAGGGGGAGATGGGATCTGCGCGCGAGCTTGTCTGACCGTGTTCGACTTGTACTACTTGGAATGCATTAACGAGTTTTCGAGAATACCCACATTACGTTATATGTTTACGAATTGGGAAATTGAAAAGCTCTTTGTGAACAAAATGTAATGGAATTCAATTATAATACTTATGTGATTGAATTTTTACTTTGAAAATTAGTGGATTTTGCATCGATGTGTTATATATGCGTATAGTTATGACACTGATATGAACAAAGCGAATAAAATCATACAGACTATCTTTATTTTGTATTTTCTTTATGATATTGACAATGTAAGCTTTCAAACACTCGGTTACCATGACCCGACAACGTTCCAATTTCCAAAATTACCACTACAACTCGTGATCAGGGGAGAAACACCACCTCACAGTATATAGTGCGCGCACGGCGAAGGCTGCAATAAACGGGGGCAAAAGTTTTTTAAGCGATCGACTTCAAACGTGAAAAGGGCATTCGGTAAACGCGAGAAGAGCGCGAAGTGCCGCAGCGTAAAAGAGAAACCCACCGCACACGGCTCTCTTTCCGTATTTTCCTTTTTCTCTCCCTTTCTTTCTACTTCGCCATTAAAGAATTCCAGGGCGCACTTTCCGGCAAAGAAATAAAGGAAAAACACTGGGAAAGAGAGAGAAAGGGAGAACCAGAGAGAGAGAGAGAGAGCGAGAAATAAGAGGTAAAGCGTCGATGGGTCGCGCGATCGCGGTTTTCGTTTATGCAAGCCGGTGTGGGAAGCTTCTTTGCTCTCGCGAGCGGTTCTTTGTATTTTCTCCTATCTTTCTCCCTCTCCCTCTCTCTCTGTCTCAGCTCCTTTTTCTTGCCTCCGCTTGTGCCGCCTCGGCCATAAAACTTCATAAGCCCCGAGCACGCGACTCTTGGGAGAGAGCGCGAGAAAGGCGTACAGGAGACGATGCGTATATATACGTATATATAGACGAGAAAGAGAGAGTCAAAGTCCGCTCGAGTTTCTTTTGATGCCGTCGTTGTCGCAGGAACAAATATTTTTTCAAAAGCGCGTGTGCATTAAAAAAAAAAGGTGCGTGCGAGCGCGAATTTATACCTATATATATTAAAAAAAATACCGTATGATGGACGATTTTTCCTCGTTTCATCGCGCCGGAGTAACGCTTTACGACGCTGTTGCGCGCGAAAGAGTTAATAAAAAAACTTTGAAAGCTGCGTCGGGGAAAGGATTTTTTCCGGAGGCCGGTGCACGGCGGCGTTTTTTTTTTGGAGGCTGACAAAAATGCCGCCGTCGCGCTGTAGTATATTTACCCTTTCTGACCAAATGGAGAACAGAGGCTTCTGAACGAAGTTATAAAAAATGAAGCGAAATGTGGAGGGCCGGGGAGGAGAGGGTTTTTCTTTCATAAAGTTAGTTGGGAGCGTTAGAAGTTTGAAGTTTGATGTCAAGGCGTAATGGCAAGTCATTCTTCTTTGCATGTAAAGGGAACATTGACGAAAGTTGGAATATATTTACCATGGAATTTGAATAACTTACCGGGGTTCATTTTTTTTAAGGTTAGTGGTACGTTTCGTCAGTGGCGTACAGGTAAACATAATTGTATGGTTTAAATAAAACATTAGGTTCTACTTCTATTCTATGTAAATTTTCTAATGACGTTTATTCATTATTTATTAAAAAGAAAATGAAACGATATATAACAGAAAAGCTACGGTTAACCATAACATTCTACGACGACAGTAACCTAATTAACTCCATAATAAGTACACGAAAAAAGCTGCATTTGAACCCTCAATTCATCACAATTACATTCCCATCTTCCAATTCGTTCCGCGCCTCGGTCTCCGCGAATGAAACCGATTCGTATAACGAACAATAACCTCTCCCGCACGTACCTACACACGTCGGCGCTTGGCTACCGGTTAATCATCGCCCGGCAATTACGGCTCCTAAGAACTTCGCTCGATATTTCACGCGTCGCGAGGCCCATTCAAGCTATACCCCACGCGCACGCGAGATTTCCCGCGGCTATACGCCACCGCCGGTGGTGGCGTGACACTAAAAGCGCGATCTCGCGGCTCGTCGGCGCGAAATAAAAGCCTTCCGCTCCCACCTCTACACACACGCGCGCGCGATCAGCCGGTTTTTATCTCGAGCCGGCGTTGTTCGATTCCGCTCGGACGACTTACTCGCGCTCCGCTGCCGGCGAGGGATTGAAACAGCGAGAAGGCGGTTTTCTCGATAAAACTTTCCGCCCGAACGAGCCAACCGCAGCTGCCGTACCCGGTTGAGAGAGAGGGACAGAGAGTGTGACTTGATTTCACTCGGACGCTGGAGTGCTGCATGAGTATAAAGAGAGAGGGGTATTGACGGATACGAATTTTCGCGCGAGTTGGTCACGGGAAGTTAGGATGGGGAGAGGAGGTGTGAATGTGCGCGTTGTGTGTGAGTCGAGTGATTAAAATGTTGAATGCGATGGCTTTGTATATCGAATCAAATGGGAGGAATGATGTATGTGGGGGAGTAGCTGGAGGTTTTATATGATAAATTTTCTTTGCCCGGTGCTTTTTATTACCCTGCGCGATCGCGATAACTTTGAGGCTCTCGGCGCGCGGTTCCATGAATGCGTTTGTCGAAATTGAAATCAGAGTAAATGAATGTGCAAATGCAGGATTAAAAGTTTAATAATTTTAAATTTAAAATACGTGTGTGTATATTGATTAATGTTTTTATTTATTTATTTATTTATTTTAAATAGCTCGTAAAATTAATGCCGGCGCTGGTTTTAGCCTAAAAAAAATATTTCAATTTTCGGATTATCTCAAATATCACCGTAATCAGACACTCATCATCATTTTATATTTCGTGTTCGTATATCCACTGGCTTTTTATCATCTACCTCCATTTGCGTATTGAATTTTTTTAATTTACTTTCATCCGCGCGCACATCCATGACTCTCGTCATTCCAAAACTCGCCCCCACATCATAACTTCCTTTTGTTTCTGCGTAATATCGCGAAAGTTCATCGATGTTTAATATTAATTACAATAAAAATAACACGCTGACGAGTAAAGTTGAGTAAATTTTTTCAATGTAGTTTCGAATCGATGAGGAACAATCATGCCCGCAATCTCCTCGTTTTGTTTCAATTATTCTACTCTCTATCATTAAAATAAGTATAAAATCACACGACGAGTATTTATATATTCCTCTCATATTTAAATATCCGCATAATAAAAAGCCACTAGGAAATTTCGACGCAAAAATGCCATTTTTAAAGCGTAAAACGCGCGTAAATAATATTTTCCTTTTCTCTATTGACAAATATTTCACGTCTCTCTCGGAACTACACGTTTCCCTTTCTCATTAAAAACAAGAAACTCAGGGGGGAGACGAAAAAAGAAGGAAAATCAACAATGCGCGAGTCCTTTTCGCACTTCCAGCTAACATTCACGCGAGCGCGCGCGCGTACACTTTTTCCTTTGAGCAAAGCCGCTCTCTCCCTCTCTCGCCTTAATCGCCCGATAAACCTGCCCCCGCGCCTCTGTTTCTCCGTCCGTTTTTTCTTTATATTCAAACCATCGTCTTTCCTGGCTCGCGCTCGCCGCTAACGACTTACAAAGCTTTGATTATTCCGAGCGCAAGCCAAAACAGCTCTCTTTCTTCTTTCGCCCCACTCCCGCTCATCCTCCCTTTTTTCCACTCTTTTTTTTCAGTTTACCGCGCAGGCGCGTGCCTCTGGGACACAGTGTATTTACGCCGTCTTTGCGGACGACGATGACGATTCGAAAAGCGATTTCTTTCGTTGTTTCTTGGACGCTCCGGATCGCCCGATTTGGCACGAGGCGGGTGTAACGTGCGCGAATTAATTGACGCTGACGGAGCTCTTATTATCCCATCGATCATGGGAATTAACGCTCGAGTGTATATGAGCCCGTGGGATAAATAAAGATTATTGAGCGGAGCGTGATTTTTCTTTTCTCCTCTTTCTCTTTCGTTTTCGGATGAACGACTTAATCTCTCCTATAAGGGCGCTGATGGCGCGGTGATATAATTGTTTCGGAGGAAGAGAAATGAATTGAAATATTATTTATGGATGTGATGCTGTTGCGCAGTAAAAGTGGGAAAATACCAGCTGTTCGGTAGCATATAATTTTCACCAGTGATGAAATAATGATAAGTTAAAATAATACTAAGTAATTGAAAACCTTAAAAATTGAAATATTTAATCCGACATATTCTGTATCCAAGCGAAATACTGAAATTCAGTAAGTTAAAAATGCAATGCAATAATATTAAAAAAAATAAAATGATAATAAAATGAAGGATAAAACTTTTTTACGAACCATAAAACGCGCGGTGCAGTAAAATATCGAATTCATGGGTATGTGTGTACGTACCTGTAACATAAAAAATATTTATATATTAGAAAACTGTTGATTCGTGTATATATATATTACCCAGAAAATATCATTAGCATTTTGACAATGAAATTTACTTTATCGCAATATATCAGCATCAGAGGTGTTTCGCTATCAAACAACAAAGTAATATGTAGACAGCATGTTACGATGCGGAACCATAATTTCCCAACAAATTAAAAACTAAAAGTCTTTCTCTCTCGCGCGGGTAGTGAAAGAGATTGAGCGTCGTAAAAGAACGGCAACGAGCGCGCACGACGAGACTCCAGACAAAGCAAAAACGCTAGAACGCTCGCGCGGAGATGACAGATGACTGGCTCGCGATCCTTCAGCGACTTCAACATAGTGCGTGTTCAAGAGAGCGGCTCACGCTTATATACGCGGGCGTTTCCGAGCGCGAGCCAGAGGCGGAACGTCATTGTTCCGGGCGCGCGAGCGCAAATAAACAGGGGAGAGGGAAAGTTTCGCGGCTGGTATAAGGAACGCATCGCTTGTTCGCGGCCGTTTACGCGCACTTGCGCGCGCGCGCAAATGAAAATGTCGACGCGCACCTGGGGTGAAGCGGGTGCAGTCGAGAGAAGGATGTATTTGTATGTATATGCTTAGGCGGAAAGGAATTTTCTGTGGTTGAGCGCGAATGCTATGGTGAGGTGCACGAGAGATGTAAGAATGGCTGGAGTGGGCTGTGTGAAGGGTGCCGTCGTAATTGTTTTAATGGGGGATTGCTTGGTTGACTTTTTTATGGGCTGGACGGGGTTTTTGTAATCTTTAGTGGGTGTGGTGAAAATGAGAAGTAATAAGAGATGGAGTAATGTAAGTATAAATTGTTTTGGGGAGCGGGCAGATACAGTTGTAAGATTTGAATAGACAAGTGTGATATTGTGAGCAGAAATCGTACAGGTTTTACATTTGAAGAGCTAAGGTGAAAAATAAGTTTATAAAAGTGTATTTTAGTAAGTGATTCAAAAAACAAATTGAAAAAGATTATTTAACGAATTTTATAAAAATTATAACGTTAATAACTTTGATAGTAGGAATGACGGCTTTTTATAGATAAATAAGTATAATTGATGTTTCAGTCAAACCAATTTTCGTTGTAAGAATTCGTATAACCTTTATTAGTCGCTTAACGAACGATCGTTTCGCTTATTCCGCTAACGAAGAACTTTGTGATATAATAACGTGCTTCCGTGGGAGAAGCTAAAGTAACTTTTGCAGTAAATATTAATTCAACATTCCTTATATGGTCGTCTAAATCGCGCTAAAAAGAAAAGGCGTTAAGCGCGTTCCTAAAAAAGATCTCTCGCTAAAGGTGCTAAGAAAAAGTTTCGGAGTAAATAAGAAAAACCTTGGAGAGAGAGAGAGAGAGTACCAAGAAAGTAGGACTTACGCGATCAAGAGGAAAACGAGGAGGACACACGGAAAAGAGAGGGAATTGGATTTGGACGTGTGTTACGACGAGGGGGGAGCGAGAGAAAGTCGAAAATCGTTCTATTGTGGACCCTACGTGACATAAGTATTATTAACCGCGTTTTCTTATACTGCTGCGTGTAGCAAGAAAAATTATCCGTAGAGAGGAGTTTTTATGATGACGAGATCAGGCGAAATTAAAAATGACTTTTGCGACCCTGATGTCTCTTATTCTCGGTAATGTATCTTAGAAATTTATCATAGGATTATTGAAAATTTCTCGTGAGATATGGGAAAATAGTTACAAAACTTCTTTGTACCGTGCTTTATATAGCTAGCCAAGTCTGCGTACAAAATTTATTGAATTTTTCAGTGTAATATGTATTTTATCTAGGCAGCATGAAAATACCCTATAAAATATTGAAAAATTTATAAAACAGCAACAAGAACAAGGGGCCGCCAAGTATTACTTTATATATTTCGGGGCTCTTAGAAAATTTCGAAAAATATTTCCCTATCTTTGTTTATAAAATAAAATAGAAAAGTTTTACGAGATTTTACAAGATTCTATCACGTTAACACATACATATGGGCAAATCCATAATACTTTTAAAAAGTGGACTTTTTGGAAATTTTTGTTTATCCCCAGACTGTGGCCTGCGGGACACACTAATAAGTATGGTTTACAGGACTTGTTTTCTACGTAAAAGTTGAAGATTTTTCACCGAGTTTCCCTTATGTGCTTCACAGGCCATGCCAATAGCAAACATAAATTACGTAAAAAAAAAATAAGTCACACTAATAGTTAAAAGTATCATGGATTTGACGATATATAAATAAAAGAATCGCTTTTACAAAAATTAATCGTCAGTAAATTCTCATCGCCAACCTTCAAACGCGCTTAAAAATGTCTAACTATCACGCGCAGAGTACGCCGAAATTATTCATTTCGCTTTAGCGTGCGGCAACAAATTTTCACGAGCACATATTAATGAAACCAGCTCTGAAGAAATTCTAAAAAGCAAAGAAAAAAAAGAAACGCGTCCCGTAAAACTCTCGATATAAAACTGGTCCAAAAAAGTCGAGTAAGAAAAAAAGCCCTTAAACCGTGCTGCGAAAGATACTGAAACGAATGATTGGATTCGAACACGAGTTACGCCAAACGACTCGCTCTCCTCGCTCTCGGCACATACTCCTCCTCACCCTCCCATCCCACCTCATTCACTCCTTGATTCTCTCTCTCTCTCTCTCTCGAACTCCATCACCTCTCGACTGGCAACGCGTGCGTACGTGACAAAAGACGGCATTTATAGAACGACGTCACGGCGGCAGCGATCATAAGCCTCCCGACCCTTGCTTATCACCCCGAAGGGGCTACCGCCACAGTGGTGGCCCGGTCGGCGAACGGTAGCTAGTATACGTAATCCGACGGTCCTCCCCGAGATTCAAATTTTTCCGCTCGGGGATAACGTAAGAGGATTTGCGGCTCGCCCCTATATATATACCTACGTTTTTCTCACCACCACCGCGACCTCTGTATGTGTGCGCGTTCAATTTCGGCTGGCACGCACGATTAATGCGTCCGGCGTGAGGCCGAATCACTTTGAATTAGGAATGACGGACCGTGAATTTAAATTATCGAGAGAGAGAGAGAGATAAGCGTGAGAGGTAGAGTCTCCTTGCGGGGAAGAAATGAGCGCTCGCGTCCTTGTACGAGAGACGACATTTATTTTTGGATTTGTCGTAATTCGCGGGTTTACGGTCTATCGTCCGTGAAGAGGGGGAGGAATTGATACATTATTCACGCGTTTGTATCTTAAACTGGGTTACGGAAATTGATTGTATTGGGGAATCCGGCTTTCTTAGGAGCACCCCGTACAGTTATCGTTACCAGTGGAAAATGTTTGAAGCGTAAATAATGGCTTTGGAATCTGTACAGAACGACGCTATTATTATTAATGGAAACTCTGTATTTATAGGGATTTCCCAAATAATTTCGTCCTTCTCCCATCATAATAAACGGAACATTACACGCATATTATTATTATTGTATTATTTTATGGTAATAACAATCTCATTATTTTTGTTTTCAATTTCAAACAATATTATTATGACAAAAATAAATTTTAATATCTCACATATATAATACCGTAGACAATGCCATTTATCAGAAAACGATTTACAATAATACCCCTCTGCCCATAATTACCCGAACTTTCCAGCTATATATACTCGCGCTCTCGCAAACTCCCATCATATACATTTTTATCAACAAAAACCAGGCTTTCCCCATTAAAATTCCTCGGAAATCCGGCTGGACGAGTTGGCCAAACTGCTATATTATAAACACCGGCATAATACACAACAATAGTTCGGCCGCCGTCGAAACTTCTCTCCCTGTGTCCGCACACTCCCTTCGACTCTCGGGCGCAATAACAGGAAAAGTCCTCGAGGATCCTCTCTTCTCATCTTCGAGACACACACACAGCTTCCGGCGTATTAAGCTCGCGGTCATGCTATGCGTCCTGCTTACTCTCTCTCTTCCTCTCGGCTTTTTTTCGGGCTATGCCCGGGGGTGGGCATAATACGCGGCCAAGAAGAGCGATGGGAGCAGCAACGGTGGTACTCTCGTTCCCGTGGGAGGAGGAAGAGAGGCAGTAGCGTTCCGATCGTAAAAGTATAGCGAGAGAGCAAAGCCGGGAAGAGAGGATGACAGGAATATGCTCTCAGGCTTTTTTGCGCGCGCGCGCGCCCAGCCACTCTCTCTCTGTCGCGAGTGAGCGTGCACACCGCACGCGCCGGCCTTTTATATATAATGCCGAAGAGGTCGCGCGCTAGCTTCTTTTTGTCAATTTTCCTCTTGAGTTCGAGCAAAAGGGAAAGCCCCGGAGGATGTTGATGGCCAGAGATGATCAGTCTCGCAGGGAAAACATTTAATTTATTTTTCTTTCATTCCGCGCTTCGCTCGCTCTTATACGCCGCGTCCGCATCGATTTCCTGGCGCGAAATTTTCAGAGGCTGCTGCTGCTGCTCTCTATCTCCGTGTTTTCGTTGTGGCGCGGATATTCCGAAATGTATTTTGAATGTACGGCGTAAAAGTTTTCTTTGCTGATAAATTTCAGGAGCGTAAAAAGTAAATGTCTCAGTTAGTGGGAGAGGAAAAACTTGATGTACAATTCATTTATTCTTTTCGTGTGTATAGAAAGAAAGCACTTTATGTGTATTATAGGATGGAAGGAAGATATTTTTTCTTAAGTAAGACGTGAGAATATATATTTGAATTTAAACTTTTAATCCAATTAAGTGAACTGGGAATCTTAGACCCCTATCGACTGTTTTGTGGAACTCATTGCAGATGTAATCAAGGACAATGGCTGCGATATCATCAAATTACAAGACTGATATGGAACGGTTTATTTTGTTATCTTAATCTTCGTTTCGGGACAAATACATGCTCGATTCATTGATAAGTAAAATAATTAATTAAAAATAAATTTAAATAAATTTATTAGAATGGAGTACATTTACTTTTATATTTCTATTTTAATTTTTTTAAACTGGTGATAAAATTTATCAAATGTCCTCTTTTAAACCTTTAAGCAACGAATTTTTCGGTTGAATAAATATATTTTTGTTCTGGATATTTTCAAAGCGATTTCGGGAATAAACAAATTATTCCACTTTTAGAATTTTCGGGCTGTTTTTGATATAAAATAATTTACAATTATTTTTAAAAATATCAGGCAATTGCATTTGACGTAACATATTTGTTTTGTTCTTGATTTTTTTGGTATAACTTGATTTAAAGTTTGTTTAATCATGAAACAAATTACCAAAACCACTAGACATGGCACACGGCAAAATATTTTACAGAAAAAAAAAATTTCTCATAGTATATGTACACATCACATTATGATACACTCCTATACACGCGTTACTCGAAATCACTTCCTTTCTACACCGTACAATTACATCGTATAAATTTTCTCGCTACTATCTCGCATTAACGAACCCCTCGGCGCCTTGTACCATCACAGAGTGAGCCGAACAAGAGAGAGAGAGAGGGAGAGCCTCTCTCGCACCTCATTTTTCCCTCCCTCCACACGTCAAGCCACACGCGGCATTCATCAAAACTTCTGCCGCACCAAAGCTTTATCTCTCTCTCTCTCTATATATATATATCTCCCTCCGCGTGTGTATACACGTACACACGCACATACCAACGAGAGGACACGTGTACAGGCGCAGAGAGGCGGCGGTGGTGGCAGCAGACAGCCATCCGCGCGCGCGGCGTCGGCATGTTGACTTTGCGACGCGGGCGCGCGCGTCGATCGTCGAGTGTGTTTGACTTGAAAATCCATCGTGGATTCTCAATATTTGAAGTGAGCGCGCACGCGACGGAGAGAATGTAGACACAGGAACTGCTTCCTAGCATCGCGCGACTGATCAAGACGAATACGCGCCGGAGAGGAGATATAGAACGTCTTCGGGAATTGCTCCGTTATTCGCGAGATATGTCTCTCCCCTCCTACAGAGCACCGCGGAGCTATTATGACTTTTTGCGCTAGTCCTGGCAGCCGCAGACGTTATTACGCGTCTCGATGACTCTCTCCCTCTCTCACTCGCGCACGCCGGCAGATTCCTCGGGTTTGCCTTTTATTGAGGCTGGGAAGAGATATGGTGGCGCGCGACTGTCGTGTAGATATAGGGGAGAATTCATTTTGCCGGGGAGTGTCAGTCGATAATGCCGATTTCGCTGCATTTTTCACGGTTTATGCGAATATATAGATAGATATAGGGCGGTAAGAGAGCTCGCGGGGTGTAAGAGACGCGGTGTATTTCGAAAACGTGCTTCGCCGAGCAGCGAAATCGATGTCGAATGGTAATCCGAAATTCTCGCTTCGCAATTTCGCTGAAGAAAAAAAGGTTCCTATAGAATTAGAATGCTCACCTACGGAAAGTTTGCTAAACTGTCCTCCTTATTTACATCGTTCCCAGAGAGCTTACACAGACCATGTAAATAAGGCCCGAGCAATAAGGAATCGGCAAGTAAGTGGTAACCCAGCTGCGCGTCAAAGCGCCGAACTTAGATCCAATTAAACTTTATTTCCAATTTAACAGCGCTAGCGAGCGAGCGAGCGTGTGTCTGCTAAACAGACGCGTATATGTATATACGATCCGAGGAGCAAACTCCGCGCGAGTCGGTGCAGTACGCGCAAGCTCGGCTGTTCAATCAGTATCGGAGGGGGTGGATTCAAACATATAAATAATGCAGCCTGTGCATATGCGCCGTGGCAAACGTAGATATGTATATATGTATCTTCGACAATGCTCGAGCAACGACGTTGTGCGGCGTATATTTGAATGACCGCGCGACGGGGGATATGCGAGTATATTAGGACAGAAACCAGGTAGTTGGATCACGGGAGAGTTTTGTGAATGCGTTAGTCGGATGAGCGATAAGAAGGGGCAGCTATAGGTGATGCGAATTACGGTTCTGCGTTGGAAATGTACTTTCGTTTATGCTAGTTTGTTACAGAATTAGCGAACTAACGTATTATTGGAAAAGTACAAATGTCAGATGATGCGTTATAAGTTTTATCAATTTTGATATCATCGATATACAAATGGATATTATATAATCTCTCTTGATGTCAATATACTTATCCATTGAGCATTGATCATATAACTACATTTGATCACTTCATTATTCACTAACGTATTAACGACAAGTGATTGGTATTAATGCCGCTCTACGCTAATTTTAGATTATAATATCTCTGGCAAGCGTTATTGAATTAGCTGACTATGGCAATAATTACTAGAATTCTAATAACACAGCAGGGCAGGTTCCTGATGAAAAGCCCTGTTAATCGATAACATTCCAATTCCAGTCAGTATCGACTTACCAGCCATTATGTATATATATCATTGTCGCATTTTCAACGCGAATAACACACCTAATTAATCGACCCAACAAAAGTTCAGTATATACGAAAATCCACTAAATCCAGTACAACGTCGCTTAAAAAAGAGCTATGTATACCTCCGCTTTCAACGGCCGCTCAAGCTCGTCATCTCAATTCCATCCGGGCGAGCTCTTCGCACACACGCGCCTCATCCCCGCCAATATCCTAAATAAATAAATAAACAAATCCGCTGAAAAGCAAACCCTGGCAAACAGGGATTTTCATCCAAACGAGGCTCCCGAGCTCGCGCCCTCGCTGCAGCTGCCTCGTCAAAAAGGTCGCGCGTATACTATCGCTTGCCCGATGAGATTTGACTTTCTCTCTTCCCCTCTCTCTCTCTCTCTCTGTTCTGGGTTTACGATCCGGCAAAGTGATACCGCTCGCAGCGCTCTCTAGGAAGGCAACTGCAGCCGCGCGCGAAACGTCGTTACGCTGATTGTAATTGCGAACGGGAAAGCAAGAGAGAGAAGGAGAAAGAGAAAGAGCGTACAACTGGAGATGGGGTTAACGGCCGTAAAAAAGGCGGATCGGTTGTACGGCATTTACGGCCGCTGCTATCCGCCACCGCCGCGTATACATATTTATACGGCGCTGCGCGGTAAATCGTGAATAGTGCGCGAGCGCGACGTCAATAATGATTTTTAGGAGTGATTTCGGCGTATATGTGTGTTGGATTGAGTGGAGGGTAAAAGATTTGAATGGCGTCTCGTGTTTAAGGGCAGGGTATAGCTGCGTTGTCGAGTGGCTCGTTCGATGCGCTGTGTTTATACACGAGCGAGTGGTGCTATTCATACGGTGTTATCGGTACGAGTAACAGTATGATTTTGTCAGATTTTCGAACATTCAATCGGGGGTGAAAGCATTTTTCATATATTTTTTTTTTTTGGTGCACGTTTTGAATTAGTATAACAATAGCTGGATTTCATTTGTAAAAAAAAAAGTAGAAAAAAGAATTTTAGAAAATGGTTCGCGAGTATTTGTTAACAAGTTTTTTCGCAGCGAACATTCTATATGAATAACGAAAAATTGGAAAGCACTTTTAATACGTACCTATACGCGAAAAAATTTTCCGGCAAACATGTATGCAGCAATGAAACGCGCCGCAAACTGCAACGTATAAAACTGTTCAAACCTATATATGAAAACTCTTCAGCATTCCCGAATTGCGCGTAAAAGCGTACGAAAACCTCTACAAACAAATCGAGGTCGGTTAAAAAAAAAAGGGGGAAAACGAGCGTAGACCAGTCCATCTACTCTACCGCCATACTCATCGCGTCCTAATAAATTTAACGAGAGAACCACGCGCGGCGCTCCAGCGACAAAGACTGATAAACGCAAAAATGAGAGAGAGGGAGAGCGTATTTACGACGGTGTGGCGGGGCTGGATTATCTTTTTTCGGCGAATATAAGTCCCTTGTCCGCGTTTTTGCATTCCTCCTAGCGCTTTGTGTGTGTACCTCGTAATTGCCCTCGTCATCATCGTCATAGTCGTCGTCGTCGTCGTCGTCGTCGTTGACGACGGCGGACGGGAATATTAGTGCGTCAAGAGCCGACGATAATCCTGCTTTTGTGATTATTAACGAGAGTTCGAGGCGAAGGGACGTAGTGACGCGCGGCGATGGAAATATGACTTTGATGCTCTTTGTCAACTTTGTAGCTTTAATATTTCACGCTCGAGGTTCACGGGATGATCCATCGGATTATTCTCTACTTTACGAACAAAAAAAAAAAAAAAAATGTTAATGTGCGCACACGCTACTGCGTCACTGGAAGGTATTAATTACTTTAATGAACAGAATTTTACTATTCGTATACCTGCATTACGAGTTTAATAGTAATTAATACTGCTGAAAAGTATTTCTGAATAAAGTATACGCTTTACACAATTTGGGAGATGGTTGAATACGAGTGAAAAGGATATCTTTATGAGTAATTCGTATTTGTAAATAAAAAAATATTGATTATCAAAGAACATTAGTAGAACAATTAATTTAACTAACAACGAAAAATTTCCTTATTATTGCTAAGAAAATAAAAAGTTTTTTTATCCAACTAACTTGCACTGAATTCGTAGACAGGACCTACCTACGTCCATGAACGCTACTAAAATACGTTAAACTCAACATCGCAAACCAGATTATTTATACATTTCCATGCCCCCAAAACCCCCCTAAATTCTACACTATTACACCTTCCTCCGTTCTCCCAACCACGCAGCCCAATTACCTACAAACCTCCGCGCATCAGCGCTCACCAATTCAGCCTTCCACATTATTAATGCCAAGACATCATACACGCGCGGCTTTCTCTTCCTCTTCCTCCTCCACCCAACTTACACACGGCGACGGCGCGTGCAGCCACAAAAGCGCGAAGAATGTGTGCCACGCGCGCCGGGGCAACCGTCACGCGCTCCAACTCGCGTAAAAAGGATGTCGCGGTTATACCACAGCGCCTCGGGAATTTCCCCGTGTGATTAATCAGCGACACTTAGTAGGCGGTCCAAAAGTTTCTCCGACGATCGCACGCGCCCTTGCCGCTCTCCCCTTTGCGCGGAATTTCGAATAAACGGCGCGTGGATGTGTGTATATGCCGAGAATGCGCTGTGGTTTCTGTTGCTAATTAGTTTCATTTTTCCGAAACAGAGATGCAAGAGAGAGAGAGCACGAAGTAACGTTGTATGTAACGCGTGGAATATTTCGCGTGGTTACAGTTTGCGTTTGACGAAGCGATAATGGTTCCTAGAAACGGAATTTACAGAGAGCGAAATATACGAATTATTAATATAATATTATCTGATGCGAAATGATTTCCAGGAAAATTAAGTCTCGTTGTTTAAAAAAAAAAACACATTTTATATTCGAATGGAAATATTAAAAATAAATGATATAATAATTTATCCATAATTATTCAGAGAGAAATAATAACAAAAAAATATTCAGAATTCACCCTGATACAAAAGAAACCATAAATTTCGCCGAATAAACTCGTCAACAAAACGCTCATACTTGTATCGATCAAAGTAACTACACGAGCACGCCGCCCTCTTCGACTATATTTATGCTAATGACATTACCTGTCAAAAGTGCTTGCGAAGCCATTAAAAAACAAACGATATAGCCTCCCCGACTCGTAAATCCGATGCTCTCGCTCTCTCTTCATCCCATCCCACGGCCCGAAATCCCATAATCGAAAAAGCGCTCGCGCGCGCCCCCCTCGCCTTGTAGCCACGAGGAGTTTACACCTCCCGGCGATTGAGTGCTCGTCTCTCTCGTTCGTGTTCGCCCCCGCGACGATTAAGCTCTCTCTCTCTCCCTTCTCAACATTCCCCCCTCTTCAGGAAAAAAACCACAATCGAGTGACGCTGCTGCAGCGCGAGACTTTTCGGTTCCCGCGCCTCTCTCCTTATGTATGCGCGTCGTGCGATATGACGGGGGAGCTTTTCGCGCGGACTTATGTAAATCAGTTCGCGCCAGCGGCCGCGCGCATACGTCGGGCGAATTATAAAGGCATGATCGTGCCCTATCTCACGCTCTATCACGACGAGATCCGCTCCGGGGGGATCATTTTTTCGCATTAGCCGACGACGAGTGCGTTGATGCGTGGGTGGCGAGACTACTGCGAGGATTGGCAAACAAGCTCGGGTATTTATGAGATGGGTGTGTAGATGGAGAGAGATGAGTGGGCGGAGAGGATTAGGAGTTTTGAGGTGACGAAAGTTGTGCGTGTGGTTTATAAAGTGTGGAGTAGGGTTTATAACTTATTTACGGTAGGTATAATCGCTTTTTTGCGGTCTGAGTGAACGACTGGTGCTGAAAAGTCCAGCGGAAAGTATATCCTTATCGTAAAGTTAGTTTTACACGTATGAGAGTGAATATATATTTTATGTATATTCGTACTTATCTGTTTATATTTCTATGTGGGATAGATAATATTTATATAATCCATCAAAACTACCAGCATTTGTATCTATTAAATAAGAAATATTTTTAACTCAATTAAAATATAAACTTTTTTAATATACGTCATAGTCAAAACTATTTTTATTATTAGATGAAAATTGTTCTGACATTCACAGTTAAAATTTAACATCCATCAAAAAAAGTTGCCTGACCAATTTGAGGTTTCACTACTTCAATAAAAAATTTTTCTTCATTTACTAAACTCGAATATATTCATATATTTGTCATCAATTTAATACTTTCCTACAATCATCAAAATTTGGTCAACAAAACTTGTCCACAGCTGGCAAAACTTTTCCTAACTCACTCAGCCACACCGCTTTCGCATATTCCATATCCCGAAAACACATTCAGTCGAGTCGCACTCCGGACTCCTCGTTCCTCGCGGTCTACACCACGCACACCAATTCTATTTAAAACATCATCCTCAGTACGTCCATTGCGCACCATAATCATCATCTCCCCATCCTGTAGCGCCCCGTTAACCCCGTATATACGCGAGCACCTAATGATTCTCAACGCGACCCAGGCGCTCTCCTATACACACCGCCGCGGCCAGCCTATAGCGCGCAGGAGCCTCGCGAACGTGCCGGGGGATGTAGGGCGACGTCGACGCGCGCGCGTGGCTAACGCAATTATTCAATTTGCATCCGCAACGTGACGTCATGAATCCCTCGAGGAATTTCCATTTATGCGCGCTCGCGTAGAGGATGCAGACGACGACGACGACGACTTTTCAGCAGGTCGCGTTACAACTACTGATGAGATGCAAATATTTGGATACATTAGGCGCGCGAGGAGGAGAGAGAGTTTCCCCGAGGCTGCTGAAGGCTTTCGCCGTGGTTCTTCTTCTTCTTCTTCCTTCGCAAGCTACGACGTTCTTCTTTTTTTTTTACTTTTCTTTTTTTGGGGTGAAACGCTGCTCCTTTTTCTTTGATCCTTGTTCTAGCGCGGCGGTGTCGCTGGTCTCTTTCCAGTTCTTGTTCGCTCTCTTGGCCTCGTTGTCTCTCAATCTCACCCCGCGCTCAAGCGCGCCCGTTCGAGGGAAAAGGAAGGAGAGAGAGAGAGACGAGCTGGAAGTAGTTTTTAATTGATTGTTGTTATAGAGTTAAGAGTTGGAAAAGACTTTTAATGGCCGCTGTGGCGCGCGGCGGCGGCCCCTATACCTTCCTTGAGTTATGCGGCAGCGCTTTTAAAATATCGTTTGCTCCGTGGAATTCTATTACTGTGATTGTTGCGCTTCGAAATAATGATTCTGACTCGCGCGCGGGAGGCTCTTGACTTCTGGCTTATCGAATTAAGCCGGGTTATAACGTGTTGATCTCTTTTCAGCTATTAAAAACAAAAATTCGATACACCGAAGAAAAATTAACTCTGCAATTAAAAGGTATAATACTTTCTCAGTGTAACCTATATAATACTTTAGTATTAACGAAGAAGCGTTGAAAAACAATAAAAATTTTATTTTTCTTCATTAGTGGATATACTTTAACCGAAATCACCTGTACAATTTGTCGACCACTTTCTACACTGCATGCACTATACAGTCTGCGCTCACGTCATAAACATCAACCATGACCGGAATCCTGAAATTTGTCAACACATCTATGACCCAATTCCGCTCGATGGCAAGGCTAACAAGACAGCAGGCGTCTCTCTCCGTAACATATGACTCTCCCCCCCGAGCGTTCAACCTGCCGCTGTTGCTGTAGTACAGTCTCCGCCACACGACGCTCAGCATCTTCCCACGCGATATCTTGGCACGTTTTCGTTATTTCGAACAGAATCGAATTCCTGCGACGCAGTAGCTTATACTCGGCTGCGCGCGAATCCTCATACGATCGTCGTCGCGCGCGTTGCATATACACACGTATATGTATACATGTATATACAGAGAAGGGGGAGTATGTGTGTGCGCGCACAACCCTCGTAAAACGTCTCTCACTCGTTTCCGCGCGAATCTCACGTAGTAGTTCGCACGTAGACATTGAGAATCCGGTGTGTAGCCGAACGAACCAATCGGAGCTACGGCTACGCGCCGCCGGCAGCGGCAGCTTCGACTTTATGTCGTTCCCCGTCATTCCGCCCCGACGTTGCCTTCGATTTCCTCTCTCTTGCGTTGCGAGAACCGTATGTGTATGCGTATGCTACGCGCGCGTGTGTATATATAACACACGCGCCTTGAGTTTCCCTTACGCTCGCACCCTTTTTTCTACGTGTATACGCCTTTACTGTACTCGCCCCGTTTTTATCTCTTCCGACTCTCTATCTTACTTTTACTCGTTTTGTATCGATCTCGAGTGAGTGCGGAAGAGAGAGAGGAAGAGAAGGAGAAAGAGCATATACAGTACTCTCTCTCTCTCTCTCTCACTCTCGCTCGTCCCTTTTTACGCATTTTCGCGCTAACTTGGCGTTTATTATTGTCGAGTGAATAACGTTTCGCTTTATATTTACATCGCAGCAGTCGTAGGAGCTAGAAGTCAGCGTTCCAAGTTATCTTCTTTCTCGTTACCTTTTTTTTTATTTAAGCTACCACTAGAAAAGTATTTTCCTGATAAGAAAGCGAGAATAAGGGACAAAATTACAATAGAGGCGTAAATCAGGAATGTACAGATTTCAATGACGTTCCTGCTTTATAAAGCCGTTTCTATTATAATTTTAATATTACGTTTCTTGTACTTCTTAGAAACTCATCATAAAAAATCTACGTGGTCGATTTTCAGAAAACGTGCACTTTTGATGTATCTACGATTGAAGTACTCGGGATTTTAAAATTAAATATTTAAACCAATTTTAGTAAAAAGAAAACTATTTTTTTTAATAATGCACATATGAAGTCTACATTCATGTGTAAGTGCATTTATTCAGAATCAATATCTTAATCCCAATCAAATAGTAGTAATAATTATTTTGTAAACTCTCTGGTTTGAAAAATTCTATAAAAATAAACAAAAGTTCATGTTTTAATTTATATAGAATTTCTCATAACCATATTCAATGTTCAAAAGTTCATATTTTAATTTTTAACATCTAAAACGTATAAATATTATTAAAAATAAATAAGTGCACTTAATTAAAAAATCTAAGGCCAGTTAAAAATAATGAACCACGATATTACAAATAATAATACCATAATGATTATTACCAGAGAGTTGACAAAATAATTATTATACATACTTGATTGGGATTAAGATATTGAATCCAAATAAACGCACTTACATATGAATGTAGACTTTATAGGTACATTATTGAACGAAATATTTTTCTTTTCACTAAAATTAGTTTAAATATTTAATTTGAAAATCCTTTGTACTTCAATCGTAGGAACATAAAAACGTGCACGTTTTCTGAAAACCACTCATATATTATAATCCCAAAAATAGTTTTATCAGCCCTACGAAAATATTTCTTCGGCAATTGTAAAAATTTTATATGACAAAGTTCCTTTTAATTCAACCCTATATTAATCAACAAAAGAGTAACTACCTATCGTCAAATAAAAAACACAACCAATTCTCAAGCTCATTTTTTTTATACTTCGAATACGTTACCTCCTTCCCGAAAAATCACTCTTTACCACCTGTTCATTTATCGCATTGTCCTCCGTCCCCAGAACCGACCACCGCCTCAGACGCGAGGCCAGTCTCCGCCTCTCTCCTTTTCTTCTTCCTATATACCCTCTGCTCTTACGCGCGAGCTCCTTCCGCGAAAGGTCGAGCAAACGGTCGCCGTAGATCGAGCAGAAGGAACTCGTAATTCTCCCGAGCCGGCCGAACGTTTCTGGCCGTCTCCTCTCTCTCCCACCAGCCGAGTCGGCAACCGGAATGTCGTCGACTGCCCGCCGCTCGTAACTCACGCATCCCGCATCCTATACTACCTCCGCACCCCCATCCCACTGTGCGCGATAAATTGGATATTGTTTCAAGTTGAAGGCAAAGCTGCAGAAAGTGAGAGAAAGAGATGAGTACCCGGCTATGAAGACGCGACGTAAATTCACCAAGAGAGCTGGCAAGTTGTTTACACAGAGCGCGCGAGTCGTGCGAAAAAAGTTGGGAGGCGTAAGCGCGTGCGCGAGCGGGGGCGTTAATCACGCGCGGAAAATTGAATTTACGACCGGCGCGCGCTCACGTTATAGGGTAGAGAAGTGAGAGAAGAACGCTGAGTTGGGGAAATTTTCGGGAGTGATCATTTTTATGACTCGCGAGATTATTGGGTATTAGAGTTGCGAGGAGCGAGCGAGAGTATATACTATACGGGCGAGTCGCAAACTTTATGGGGGCAGGGAGAAAGAGAGAGAGAGAGTGGGAGTTTATTGGGGCGACAGGCGAGATTTAGGGTAACATTATGCGCGAATGATAAAACGGATGGGAGAGCACGGGCCGGCGGACGAGGGGATTTTTCATAATTTTTCCGGCTATTTTTACGCGCGATAACCGGCTGATTCGGGGTTATTTTTGGCACGAGTTCTTATATGCGAGCCCGTGTTTATTATACGTGGTTATTGAGTTTCTATATGGTTTGTAGTATGGAAAATTGTAATAGTTCAGATACGCGATGTGAGAAGGAAAGGTTGTTGAATGAAAGGTTGAATGAAGATTGATAATCTATATCAGCTAGTTATAATACCTATAGGTTGTTTTACTAACTTTGGAAACTTATTTGATTTTATGTCCAAAAATTAATATAAGAATAACATAAGTTTGTTATTAAAATTTTTAAGGATAGCGAATTGTACTTGTACAATAAGCACTTGATTAATTTTGTTTTAGCAATAATTGGCGATGTTTATTGTTTTACTCATTCTTATTTATATTTTAATCAGTTACTAATTGTGATATAGGGGATCAACGTAAGGAAATAAAAATATTTTGGTAATGAAATTTAGTGCACAAAATATTTTACCCGAACAAGTATACACTTTAGCTACGATTTATATAGTATTTGTTCATATTCTACCAAATAAATTTTCACCAGAATCCTCAATACCCTCAATTTCGATAACATTTGTGGTACCGAATATTATTTTTGCCAACCACATTCAATATCAGCCCCCATATAACACAAAAAACGTACATAATCTCCACGAATTATCGTACCCCCCGTCCACCTCGAAACCCCACCAATTCCATAAACTAATCAAAAGAAACAACATCTATTCCCAACTTTATGAAACCCTAAACACAGCCGCATCCCCCTCCCCCACGACTCTTCTATTTCACTCAGCCTCTCCCGTTAATCCGGAATTAAGCAAAGCCCACCACACGCACACCGCGCGCCTGTCGTATAAATTATCAGCCGACAGTCATGCTCAATAGCGTATCGACAGGTGCCTTCGCCGTCGTCAGCCTGCCGCGCGCGCGTCGTCGTCGTCTCTCTCGTAAACAAACGCGAAATAAATCGATCGCGCGGCCGCGATAAGCGCAACTTCCCATAGCACCAGCAGCAGCAGCCGCCACCCCTGGAACAATCGAAACACGCGGAGGGGGGGCTGAAAAGATGAAAGTACCGTGCGCTGGTGGAGGCACGTCAGTAGCACGCGCCGCGATGGACGCCTGCCATTACTCATTATGGCTCGCGGAGCTCCGGTTACACTGCACGCACAGAAACGCTCGTAGTGGTGGTAGTGGTTATATATATTATACCGCGGATGCCATCCGTGACTGTTTCCAATTCGCCGGCGAGTGTACGTGCGCGCATTATCGGCGGGCGTGAAAAAATGACGGAGGAAAAGAAGCAGCAGAGGAACAAATGTATTCGGGAGCCGAGGTGGCAGATAAGGGTGCGCTGGAATTGGAGGAGAGATGGATGTTTCGCGGAATGCTGATCGGAAAATTGGGATATTACGAGTCCAATAATGGTATAATACGTTTATATGAGTATTGTATTGGTTTTGGGCAGTTGGTTTTTTTTGTGAAATTGAGGGGATTTGAATTTTTATAGTATCGTGGGACTCTGGAAATGATTATGCAAAATTTGTTTTATTGAAAATAAAGATTATTCGTACGTTTTTATTGAAGGTTTAAGGGATGATTGACTTTATGCTTGTTATATGTGACGATCAGATGTAAAGTACTCTACCGGACCAAAATAACCTCTGTTTACGTTTGTTTTATTATTATATTTAGCTAGAAATTATATTAGATAGTATAATTCTTATGTGTGCAAAATTCTGATGTTCAAATAGCAGATACATTAACTGTGACTCAATGTTATACACTTTTTATTTTATAACTAATAGTAATCTCAGAGGAAAGATAACCACAAGTCACTGTCTAACGAAATAAATACTTTTACTACTTCCACGCGTTTCTAAGCTAAACCTTGTTATTTTATCTTACTTCTCAAGTCTTATTATGAACAACAGTTTGTCTATATTTTCGATTTTCCATAATATTACGTATACCAAGTTTCGACCATACTAGCTTAAAACTATACGTGAAAAACATTTTTATCAAATATTACGCGACCATCATGTGCGTAAAAACTGCAACGTAATATTTTCCTTTAAAACTCACACACAGAGTAATGAAAATTTCATTCCCCCTGGCTTCTCCAAATGTAATAAACTCATAAACCGATTTTACATAATGAGCAGAAGATGAGTATGAAATATGAAACTGCTTTATTATCATGTCGCTCGCGCGCTTTTCAAGAATCTAAAAATGAAAGCAGCACCGCGCTTGCTCGCTCGCAAGAAAGTTCCGCAAAAAACTCTCCGCGAGATAATTCAAGACAGAAAGAGCGCGAGAGAGGGAGAGAGAAAACATTGTAAAAGGCAGCGAGAAAATACGGGAGAGCCGAAGAAGCGACACGGAATAAAGATGAAAGAAGGGAGAAGCAGAGAAAGAGAGCGAGAGAATGCCCCCGAGGAAATATCGTCGCACTCGAGAGCGGAATTATTTACCAATTATTTTTCGCGGCTTTGCTCGCCAGTCGAATGCAGCCTCCGCCGTTGCCGTAGTCGTCGTCGTCGTCTCTGCGGAGGAGAGTCCGTTTATCGTTAGCTCTTCTCTTTCTCTCTCTCTCGTTCTCTCTCGCTCACTCCGCCGTCGTTACGAAGCGCGTCAGCAGTGCGGCGATAGGCGCCGCTGAATTAATCGTTTGCTCAAGTCGTATCTGCCCGGGGATTCTTTTTCTCCTCTCTCTATCTCTCTCTTTCTCCCTCTGCCTCACCCGAGGCACTTTTCCAGTTCTCATAATTGATAATAAAAGCGCCACGAGAGAGAGAGAGAGAGCGCGCGCACGGCATCGCGTGCGGCATAACAAGTCGTTATGGCTGACGTCTCGTATCGAGTGAGATGTATCTATTTCTGCGCGGCCGCGAAATTGTGTTTCAGAAGATTTCTTCTTCTCGTTCGAGGAAACAAAAGCTGAACGAAATAAATAGACGGGAAATATACGGATTCCGAAATATATACGAGATTATTATAACAAAGAAGATAATATTGTTTTGTTGAAGAAATGCGAGTATTAATTGAGGTGGATTTAATAATTCAATAATAAAAAGCAGAGGATGGTTGAAATAAAAGATGAGCAATGATTGGAAAATATTGAAAAATAATAACTCACAATGTCTCGCTAATAATTAGCTCTTTTAATTATTATATTACCCTGAGAGTATATATATTATGAAAAGTAATTAAAGTCATGTTATTATTCACGTGTATTCACTCGATAAAATATTATATAATATACGTTGTTTAATTAAAATTATCGAGTAGATATCAAATTCAGAAGCAGTAAACATTCAAAAGCAATAACCCTAAAGAAACAATAACATCGATTGCATATATCCCACACCGATATTTAGACATCTATACCACTAATAATATACCTAAAGCATGATTAAGGTGGCTCCAGCGGTCTAGTAGACCTAAAGCTATGAACATTTTTTACAAAAATTAATTTACACATTTCAATCTGAAAACTGATATGACAGGAAGCAGGGTTCTTAACATAACGGGAAATATTTTTGTTAGAAAATTTCTAATTTTTCAAAAGTAAATTTTGTCCATTAAAAAAAATTCAATAAGAAATATAAATATTTTTTGTTTTTCATTCAATT
>UXGD01002468.1:0-25914 GCA_900474315.1 Torymus auratus | reverse complement strand
TCCAATATGAACAAGAATTTCAAGACAAGACGATAATACTTTTCATATTGACTGAAAAGACCAAGACAAGAGAGAAATTTTCAATAATTTACAAGAGCGAGATAATATAAGTACGGAAATATCGTATTGTCTTGCTCACGTCCTGTCCTAATTTCTTTGTTGTATTCCTCAAAAAGAGCTATAAACGAAACAGTGATTTTTCTTCATTTGATACTGCCTCTCTTACTCTTCGCATAAAAAACAACTTGTTTATAGGATTTCTCTTTTTTTAATTAAAAATGGCATTTGGTTAGCGCTAATTTATTTATTTATATAATTCCTTGACTACGAAATAAGCAAATATGACCAAAATAATAATATCGTTTTCGCCTATATTCCTCGTGAAAGAAGCTACTCTTCGACACCTTCCCCCAAAATATACACATAAGCTTGAATAATAAAATATTCTCCCAAACCTCAACCAAAACTCTAACCACACACTTCCCAGTTCCAAATCAAAACCTACATACCAAATCCCAATATTTCTCCATCCATACTACACCCGCAAACATTTTTCCTCAATTTCAACATCACTCGAACCCCAGGCAATCCTTTCATTTTCACGCCGCGGCGTCGCGGCGTCGGGAAAGCTCGCCGAGGGGGACGACGAAAAAGCTCTCTCCCGCCGCTCGGCACGCGCAGGTCCTCACTGCGCGCGCGCCAATATCGATCCGCGCGCGGCCGGCGAATCGTGTGCCCGACGGATAACGAGATTTCGCGGCATGGCCGCCGCCGACGCCTAGTCGTATTATATGTATTCGCGTGTGTGTGTATGTGTAGATGGATTTTCAGGAGGAAACGGAGGAGGAGGTCGAGGGGGTGACCTGGAAAAAGAACGCGGTAAGTTTTCGGTACGAGGAGGGTTTTGAAAAATTGAGGCAGAGTCGTGGAATATTTAGGGTCTTGAAAGCTTTGCGGGGAGTGGAGAAGAAGTGAGCGATCGAGGTGTGGATCGATGTATGGTGGTATGGAGGGATTTGCAAATATTAGAAAGATTATCTTTATTTAACATTTATTTGTATTTTTCTTTTCTAACACTTTATAGGATTACAAAACGCTTTTATAGGTACTTTTCATTTATAATAGCAGCTGTAACGATGTTACATATATTAGCGCGAAAATATCGTAGATATATTCGTAGAGTTACGTAAGAAGTTTAATGTTACACGTCAGAAACTTCGGACAATTTATAACACGTACAATTTCATTCTCGCAATTCACACACGCGGTCTAATCTTGGAACTTCGCGGATAAATACGCGCGCCAACGAGTTATATCGTGCCAAAAATATATATTCAAAATTTGATGAATAGAGTGTATAAACAAACTAAAGCGCGGAGTAAATTTCATCAAACTGGGTCGATCGTTATTCATCGAATAGAGAACACGCACTGATCCTAACCCAGAGATGTATATATTATAATGATTTCGGGCGAATGTAAAATTAACTTTTGCTAGAATAGTTTTGAATCGTTTGAAAAACAATTATATTCATTTTTATCGTGAAACTATTACGATATATTTATATTGTCTCCATTAAGCGATAACAATTGAATTCCAAGCTACAGATATATAATTCGAGCACGAAATAATTTTTACTCATAAGAATGCTGCGCGCGCATCGCTTATAGTAAAAAGCACAAATCATGCCTCGACCCCCTCCAAAAACGCGTCCGAAAAAAGAAGTAGCCCACAATACAAAAAAAGAAGAAAGAATCTTTCTCTCTCCTCTCTCTAGACGCGCGAGTCAGCGAGAAAGAGCGCGGGCGCGATAAGACGAAATCAAAGAGCGACGAATAAATTAGAGTCGAGCCGAGGATAGACGTAAATAGAGAGAGAGAGAGGAGAGTATATATATATAAAAAAAACGAACGGGAGGAGGTGAAAAATCGGTGTATATAGTAGCGCAGCGTATATAGAGGGGAGGAGAGAGAGACGAAAAGAGCGGGAGCGAGCGCAGAGAGGAGGTGGGGGGTTGATGGGTAGAAGCTTTTAGCCGGGCTAGATGGTGCCGAGATAACGGCCGAGCTGCACTTCGGCCAGCCACTCGCTCGCTGCCTTTTTTGTGCGTAGCTGCGGGAGCACCGTATATGTATGTATATATCATATACGTATATATATGTGCATTGTTGTATATTCGAGGGATATATAACCAGTGGCGATTTTGCGGATATATATATATTTTTTGACGCTGCGCGACGAAGATTAATGGATATATGTGTGGATTCCGGCGTTATCGGCGCGCGCATTGGTTGATATTGGGTGAGGAAGGCGGAATTTTTTCGAGATGACGGTGGAATGCCGTGACGCCGAATGAGAGACAAAGGTTTATATTATATTTTTAATGTTTCCAGTGGCGCCTCGGTTATTGTGGCTTTGAGATTTATCGAGGATATATTTGAATTTGAAATTTGGCTGATGGATGCGTGTGGATATAGCTACTTGTTGTGTAAGAAAACAACATTAAATTTGCAAGTATTAGCATGTTGTCTTAATAATGAGCTATACGCACGGTCAGATTTGGACAGAAAATTATACACGCGATATACATACCTAGGCGAGATTGTTTTTGTAACTTTTACTAAACTTTCCTGTTATTTTTATTGAATTTCTGCATTAGCAACTTCAGCGATCGTTCAGATAGTTTTTCACTTTCAACAAGTATATGTGGAGCTATTACGTTTTCAACCTTTAAGCCTGCATAACGTGACATAAATACAGATTTTCAACCACCGACTAATGCAGAAGCCAATGCAGCTGAAATTAATTTTCATGAAACTGCAGTTGCGTGCCGTATAGGCAGACATTTTGCTCAAAGGAATGTTCGAAAGTTGCGCATCAGTCGAGAAAGATATGAATCGAAAACGATAAGTATATAGGAATAGTAATAATATTAGGATTGCATACCAAGATTGCATTCATATAGTTAAAAAGAATGACTGAAAATGTGGAGAATTCTACTATTTTTCAATAAAAACTGTAACAAAGACTGTAAGCAAAGTTTACAGAACTTATTCCTAATATATACGTATTTTCATATACCGAAATTTTCATTCCCCTTCCATATCCCCATCACCGACACTCACTCAAGAAGAATCCGTCGCACCGGCGCGACCCACCACGTTCATATCCGAAAAATCCGGCTACAGCACAGACTCGCTGTCCTCCCGATAAGGCCCAGGCCGTCGGCGGGCCTAATGCCCCGTAAAATTCGGCCGCCGATTTTGATCCGCGCTCGACGGCCATAAATAGAGCAGCTCAACGCGGCTACCGGCGCCAGCGCGCGCCGCTGATATAGAGCTGGCCCCGTCAGGACGGCGCTAGTCGGCATTCCTTCGGGCCTGAGGTGTCGTCGTCGCCGTCGGTGTGTTACTCGGCTGGGAGAGATAAGAGGAAGGATTGGGAAATTGTGAAGGTTATTTCGGGTTATTATAGCGCAAATCGTGTGTTATGGGAATGGGATGAAAAATGTTGTGGTGGAATGTTGTTGAAGAAAGGTCTGCATGGTTGGTAAAATTATTACTGTGACAGTTATAATGAGCTGGGATGATTGAAGCGGTTAGAAGAAGTTACAGTTATACATAGTCTGATATAAAAATTATTTGGGTTTCGCTGTAATTTTTATCGAACTGTCAGTGTAATTTTTTACAACCGGTTCAATTGTTCCGCGTTTACCAAACTGTCGCGGTATTTATTACGCGAAAATTCTTTCCGTGTATAGGAAACTACCATAGATTACCATGATTTGTGTTAGAAATTTCATACTAATTTCCAAGTAATTTATATATAAGTACATGGGAATAAGTTTTTCATAAAAAATCATAATATAACGACCTCACGACACAAAATTTATATCAAAGGATTAAAAATGGCCATACCATCATTTATAAATTTCTACACCTTACGTAATATGTACAGTATTGCAGTAAGAAGACTTGCATTTCATTTCAAGATTATAAATATAATCAAGATGATGAAAATTCGCATGAATATATTCTTTCCAAAAAAACAAAATCCTACACTACCTATCCCAAAATTATCACAAACCTTCCCCAAAACTTTTTTACCTACACGCTTAAACACCACAAAAAAAATCATCCCTTCCACTCGATACACATCCAAAATCCACACATACACCAACACCACCGAGCGTCGATAATATCCCTGAGATCGACACACAGCCCAACCTATACACATCCACACTGTGCAAGGGGATTTTCGCTTTTCCTTGGAAAAGCGGCTTTGCTCCGAAATGACGTAACTCGCAGCGGCGACGACGCGTGCCTGCTTAATACGCCTCTGTGTATACTTACGTAACGACGAAGGAGGAGACTCGAGATGCAACCTGCGGGGGTTCCTATAGGACCCCGAAACTCACAGCGGGCGGTCGGCTACCGGATTTCACGAACCCAAGGTCGAGAAGATCTTAATCCATGCGGGAAGATGCTCTTTTTTTCGTTCTCGAATGCGCGATTATATACGCTCATGCGTGTATACCCGCGATGCGCACTTTTTTTTCGTATATTATACTTATATCCCGATATGTGTAGATATTCCGGAACGTTGTGTGTATACCTCTTATCACGTTATACGAACGAAGACTTATACCTCCGGCGTCGTAGATACTTATCCGACCGGACGGTGACGCAAAAAAAAAGAGAAAAATTTCGTGCTCCAGTAGCATACCTGGCCTCTTCCTATATCCGTCGAGAGATAAAAGTCAGCGGAAATCGATCGACAGTGTAGGCATAGTTCCGGATGGTTCCCGGCCGATTACAACGCACCAGGGGGCTAACGAGCAGGCCCCGAGCGACCTATACAGGCCTGCACCCGCAATGTTTTGATGGGTATATATCGGGTGGCCCTGGAATTCGCTCCAGTTTTACGTATATCTGCGGATGGGATATATCGGGGAGGATGATCTTTGGAGGAGGGGTTTTGGGGATTTGATGAGGGAGAGTTGATAAGTGCAGGTTGTTTTTTTTCGGTGTAATTAGAGGAGAGGATTTGATATGATGATGTGAATGTTGCAGGGTGCAGACAAAGTGGGAGGGAAGTTGAGTGTTTAGATAATTTCTATTTTTTTAGTGAATAGAGATAATAAAGATATGAGAGAATTATAGTCACATATACTTTTATTTAATGCAGATTTGGTGATTTCAACATTAGTTTTACGCAATTATTTTAATCACTTTGTCAGCATTACCGATTTATCATGCAATTTTCGATTATCTCAATAACGAAGAATTATCAAAAAATAAAAAAGTAGGGCGCCATTAGTACACAAACGCTTAATTTTTACACATAAGTACATTAAATTATTGTATATTATACATCCAATCATATCACACGATCGCCTCCAATTTATTCATAACTATATATATACTTTATAACACTATAGCTTGAATAAACCTCGAACGTCACACCTCCCTGAACAACACCGCATCGATTGTGACGCATTCCTCTCTCAATATATACCGACCCATTCCCCAAAAGCACAATTCAATAGCTCCAACCTTCCAAGAGCGAGCAAAGAAACCTCGGCGCCGCAAAAAGCGCAAAAGAGAGGCGCGAACGGCCGAGCGTGAAAAGCCCCCGCGGCCCTAATAAATACCCCGCGCGCGCGCGGATTAAGAGCGCCCCGGCGAACTTTTTCATCGCGCCGCAACTTTTCACTCAGAACTCGGAGGGTATAACTTTTTCCGTGGATATAATGGTCCAGTTCCGGGCTTTGTTCGGAGGGAGAAGGGAGAGGGGGAAGTGCAATTTGTAGGATAATTGTCGCGTTCGGTCGGTGTTCGACTCGTGGTTGTGGACTTGGTTATATAGAAATCGGGGATGGATTATTTTGGTATAAGTACTTTATTTTAATAAATGTGTATATAGAGTGTAGGTAGAAATAAGATGATCTTTGTCGTCTTTTCACTTATAGGATAAATTTAGTACCCACATAGGGTTTAAAGATGGATTAAAAGTGAAATTAATATTCTAAAATGTTCAAACTTTACCTCGGTGAGCAAAAGATGAATAAAGAATCAAAGTAAAAATGTTATTTCATAAAAATCTGTAAATATCTCCTAAAAGTATATCTAAATACATTTCGCCAGTGAATAAACACTTGATACCGACGGTTCTACAATTTTAATCTTACCAAGATAATTTCTTTTATGCATAGAATCTTTATATAAAATGAAATAAAAATGTTCAAGAATTCGAAAATTATCGTCATATTAAATAAACAATATCCATAGGAAGCTTGATATTTTCATATATTTAAAAGTCACCCTATCACATAACACGGTAACGAAAGATGCGCAGCCAAATCACGCAACAATTCAAAATCACAAAATATCAAATGCACCAATACAACTCTCCCCCGACCCAAGAACCATATACGCGTATGTGATGTCACCGATCGTCCCAATCTTCACCAGCTGACTCTACTCGTCCGCGACACTTCACTCTCTTCTCGAGACACACTGCATATATTCAGGGGGAGGTACTACACGGCTATATAATACATGACGAAGACCACGCGGCCGTCGGCTTTTTTCTTACGCTCACATGGCCCAGCGGCAGCAGCACTCGAGAGAGAGCGCCGAAAAGTGAGCATCTGCCTGACACGGCTTTGTCGGCTCTCGCTTTGCGCGTATATATAAGCACTCGAGCGAGAGAGGAGGAGAAGGTAGGCTTGTTTGCTGCGACGAGACGACGATGGGAAAAAGTGTGTGTAGGATTTTTATATGATGGGGTTTCTGCGGTTTGTTGCGAGCTGTAAAAATTGTATGTGGGTGGTAAAAAGTGTCGGTGGTGTACGTGGAAATGAAGGTTTGGGTGTGAGGATAACGAACGCAATAGTATAATAATCAAGCGCTTATAAAAGCTTTTTGCGAAATGAATAATTAAGTATCGATCTCTGTGGCCGATGTTATGTGCGCGCTTTTTTGAAAAATATGCGATATTGTTTTCACCGGAATATATATTATTTCGTGTATTCGACATTTCATTGAAATTCGTCTGTTAATTATTCGTGATTTGAAACCTGCTGCCCATTTAATTAATTTGTATGATGTATGGAAATATTGCATTTATTGTTGGCATGTATGTTAAAAAAAATTCTGGGAAATGTTTGATTTTACCTTTACTGATTCGTGTTTTCAAATTTCAATAATTTATTTTTATCAAAATTATTTACAATATAACCAGTCTGAGAATATAAGTCGATATACCGTAGTCGAAATCTCGACAATTCTTACAGCTACTTTGCGCCCCTATAGCCTAGGGCAGTCATATTTTCGTGATCCCTTTTTGTGTGTTTTCACGTTCAATTTCTTTTCCAAAGTAGACTGCTGTAACGGATTTATATTAGGATTTGAAAAGATTCTTATTTCTTGGTTGAATATTATAATACGTTTTTATATAGTAGTGAATTATATGAATATTAATAATAATTAAAATCTTAGAAAAATTATAATTACTCATTTAAAATGCTTATATACATGAAATTTAATTAACTCAAGAAATATATAACTCGTTTTATTGAAAGTAGGAAAAAACTGGACATTTTTTGTATGTACCTCAGGTGAAAGGTTTTTTTTTCTACATTGATCGACCATTAATAAATAAAATAAAAAATATATAGAATCAGTTTTTATACATTAAAATATATTAAAAATAGAAGAAAACTGAAAAAAAGTTGATCAGTTTTTGTACTTAATTAGAAAATGGCGAGGGGATCAAAGTGAAAAATAATTGAGTAGAAAAATATGAATTTTGGTTAATGTTTATGCATGCGTCTATTGTTGATATTTTGATTAACTATATTATCAGTTACAATTAAATTCTCTTAAATACGTAATGTAAAGTAAAATTAAAACGAATATTTTGATGTTGTGCCATTCTATTCTCAATCCATTAAGTGAACAAATAGTACAAGAAAAATCGTTTCACAACTATATCTACAACTTGCCATTTTTCCTACCTATATATTTACTCATTTTTTCCAGACAAAATTTCTAGAAAATAATCGTAAAAATTTCTACACAGATCTACAGCAATTATTCAAAGTTTCTTAGCTCCCCCAGAATCAACTTTAATCCCAAAACTCAACAATAATTATTGTCATGAAATTAATCGACACTCTTCAACACTTCCCACTTTTGAACAAGACCTATATACTTTCTTACCCCCTTCCACCCCAAACTCTTATTTGTTTCCTCTCCTAAATACTCCCCCCTCACCCTCGCTTTATCAAAGTACAAACTAACTACTTAACCACACCCAATCTCTCGCGTTCACCGTCTGAATATTCAATATCACCGATTTTGCCGAGTACACGATAGGTACTACGATACGAGCCCCACCACACACACACACGTTGTCCACGCGCGTGTAAAACCGCTTTGTACCTCCTGAAAAAAGGACGATCTCTGCCTCCGCGGCTAAAAAATATCTCTCTCTCTCTCTCTCTCTCCAAAAAAGATCGCTCTCCTAGATACTTCTCTCTCTCTCGCAGTTGAAAAAGGGAAAAAGCAGCATCGACTGCTGCTCTCTCATCCCCACTCTCTCCCTCTACACGAGAGGTGTGCGAGAATCGATTATCGGGCGGCGTGTGCGCGCGGCCATTTTGTAGGGGAGCCTTGGTCCCTCCGCCAATGGTATCATCTTGGAGGCGGAGCTAAACTCGCGATACTATTAAATACTACCGTGGAGCTCGGAGTAGGGGGCCATTAAGGGGGGATAGAAAGAGAGAGAAAGAGCACATCAACCGCCGGCTGCGAGGTTAGGTCGCGCCCGTGGAGTCAGTGCCACTCTGGGCCCCGCGCCGTGCGTGTCGTCGTCCGTGCACGCACGATCTATATCACACTTTCTGACTCATCACCCAGGGCTGTGTCTGTGTCTATACATTCGTGCAAGACCCCTTTTTTTACGGATAAAAAAATACTCCTACACGCTGACACTCTTGGTCGGAGCAGCAGCGGTGGTGTTATAACCTCAGAGAGTGCACAAGTAGTGAGCCGATAAGGACGCCATCTTGGGGGCAGCCCCCCCGTGATAACACACACACACGTCTCTCGGTTGCCTTTCACCCGCGTTATACACAGTGCGCGGGAGGAGAGAAAGAGTATGGATCGTCGTACGGACAACAAAGAACAGCAGCAGTGAGTGAGGCGCTACATTATGCTTCTACTACAGTCCTCGTGAGGCTCAACGACGACGTACACACAGTGTAGACCAGTAGGGCGAGGAGGCGGAGGTGGTCACCGAACACACGACCAGGGCTCCAGCTATATAACGACGGTGGCACGCGGCGGCGGCGGTGGCGGTGGTGCTGGCGAGATAGCGCCGAGGAGTATGCAACGCGCGGCCCCGGCCGGCGGTGGCCCTGGTGGCCCTGGCGGCGGTGGACCTGTTGTTGGTCCGGGCCCACTTGGACTACAGGGTCCGGCCAGGTCGATCAAAATATCGCCCGTTAAGATCCAGGATGAGAGCGGCGATCCTATGTCACAGAGTGAGTAGATGTACCTACCTATTGATATTTATGATGTGGATTGTATGATTGTGGTGGTGGTTGTTGTGGGCAGCGACGGGAAACGGAGGGATACAGTGTTGGTGGTGTACTTGGTTGAATTTTGGGTTTTGTAGGGAACGTGACGTGTGGGTATATTTGATAAGGAATAAAGTGTGTAAGGGTTGAGATTATGGTTGAATATTCATACAATATTAATACAGAATTTAGTTCGATTACTCGGTATATGAGACAAATAATACGGTAAAAATTTTGCGGAGTATATAGCAAAACGCTTGGGAAACCCCCGAGTATAATTTTAGAAAATCCCCGGTATAGTGGGAAAATCACGATCCAAAGATAAACCGCGAGAGAAAGTTTTATTTTCCTTTTATTTATAAATATACGTATATATAGCTTTCAACAATTTTGTTGTGGCTCGAGTCAAACCGCATTTTCTTTAAAAATAATATAATATAACGGCACGCGCGCACCGTCTTACAAAGTATCTTATCGCGCTGATAATAGCGCGCCGTTTGAGAACCAAGTCAAGCGGCATTTTTTCTAAATTGCCATACAAACAAAGTATATACTAAAAAATTGACAGTTTCCTCGTAACCAAAGCTTCGGTCGCCTATATACTTATAAGAACAATAACCGTCTGTCAATTACTTTCCCACTTAATCGGACTTTAAACATTGATATTGACAGCCGCCGCTACGGTCAATCGATTTCTTTATAATTATTCATTAATATGATCTATTAGCGCTAATTAAACGCCCCTTGTACACTGGAAACCTCCCAACAGCAGACACATTTAATTAAATAATTCTTCGCTTATCTCGCAACAACTATACACGCGCACGAAATAATTAGCTCCCAAGATTAAATTAAAAAATGCTAATCAAAGCGTTCATGAGAAAGCAGCATAAAGAATCCTCGCCATCTTTAGGCCACGATGTACTTACATTTCACACCACACACGTTCGCGCGTAATTATCCTCATAATTCAAGCAGCGCGTCAGCTCTGGCAAAAAAGCAGCAGCTTGTTACGTCAAAAGCGACTCTCCCCACTCATCACACGGCGCCTCTCCTCCTCGCGGTTCACACTCAACCGAGCAAAAAACTGCTTTTTCAATATCTCTCTCTCTCTCTTTTTCCTTATACAAACGTCTCATATAAGTATATACACCCACTGCTACGACTAATTAAATATTACTTCAATAATAATAATTAATATCACTCGCATAACTACACCCGACCGCGGGGAAATTTTATTTTCATTCCACCGCGCGCTCGGGGGTAATAATTTACGTTCAATCGGGCAAAGTGCCCGACTATACGACACATCAGGACGAGAGGGTCATTGAACAGGGGGGCAACTCGCGTCGGGGGTTGTTGATTCATTCTCGCCGTCGGCAACAGCAGCCGTTCCGGTATGTGGATGTTGCGTGTGTGTAAGGGAAGGAAGGTTTTGGTTTTGACCGAGGAGACTGTGATGAGTGCGATGAAAGTATGGGATAAGCGATCATGCGGTCGTCCGGTGTAAGAAAAATTGTTGTGCTTAATAAACTTAATAAGTGTACTTAATAAACGAAAAAAAGGTGCGCTGTTATATTGAACAATCGCAAAATATACAAAAAATTGTTTCCCATCCATGGATATTCTCACTTTACCAGGCGACCCTATTACCACCGGTACTAATAAAAAACGCTCGATTAGACTGCACATCCACACATATATATATCTACAGAAGTCAAAGCCCCGTGCACCCATACAGCAGAGACCGAAAGAAAAACAAGTGCGCGCCCGCGTGTAAGTACACAGAGAGCGGGAGCCGCGACGACAGTCTCCCCACACAGCTCGCTGCAGGAATGATCATCAGCCGATTAAAGTGCAGATGTTCTCATCTGCGGATTATGACCGTCCCTTATACCCCCCCTCTTCTCTAAGAGCGAGGGGGGTACGTACGCGTATATATATAGGGGGTGACATCGAGCGCGTGCGCCGCTGTCTTTTCTCTCTCTTTCTTATGTAGTAGGGAGGATGGTTGAAGGGCGCACACGCACGGGATTGAATTATCATGAGTGTTTGCGGAGCGACGGACGGCCAATTGAATTAGGGGATGTCCCTGAAAAACGGCGCGCGTTCGTCTTTTCTCTCTCTCTATCCCTGTTTGGTGGTGGCGGCCAGGGAAATTGCCACTTGTCGTGGCAGCCTCGTGTGTTTTCGTTCCATCGCGAAACGCCGCGAGACGATGATGATGTGTGTATGGTTGTGGCATGGTTCTTATATACACGGAAATGTGCAGGAGTTTTTTTTTGTATGGTCGAGAAATTGAACAATCTTCCCCTTCTTATCAGTCCCACATCTCGCAACGACAAAACCCACATCCCTTCCCTTTTTTAACCTCCTCGGGGGCCCAACAGCGCGTGCAATGATTTACAACGCGGGGGCCCGCAAAATATCGCAACATCGACCCTCTGGCCCCCGCTACTTTTTACTGTTATACTACACGCGAATAAGCGATAACGACGGGATGATATACAACCCCGGCTCTGCCTTTCCTCAAAGAAAATTTTTTTCTTTTTTTTACGACGCGACATCGATATATATACTAACATAGGCGCCATGAGGCGCCCGAAAAGGTGATCGAGCGCCTTCTGGACTTCGTCCGGCACGTGTATCCGGAAAAGCGAGGTATCGGTTTCCTTCGAGGGGGGACCCCCATAAAAGTCGGAGATGCTTGTTTGGAATTTCCTTTTTTTTTTCTCTGCGGACGTCTGTCTTGTCTTGTAGAGAGCGCGTGCGCAGCAGTGGTGTATGGAGGGAGAGAGAGAGGAAACGAGGCTAAATGGGTCTGGAAAGCGATACTTTGGGGCCACTGGGGGATTCTATCGCGATGAGCTGTCTGTGTGTATTTAGTGTTTTTTTTTCGGGAAATTTCGCGTGGTTATTTTTTTCTTTTTTTAGAAAAAATGTTATAGTGCAGCTGAAATGAATTTTTTATTTTTTATTTTTAAGTGAAGCTAGTACTATTTATGCGTGTGTTTTTTATGTTTATAAATAACAAAATATTATTATAATAAAGCAATGTTAATGTACAAAGTAGTTGATTGCTTTGTAACATTAAACCTGATTCGAGTGGCAATCTCGGTTAACGTACTATTTGATGTAAACAATATACACACTCATCTCTGATTACCCATAAAATTCTGCATTATTATTGTTTAAATACAGTATGAATGTTTATATTGTTACACTAATTAGTTTGAAGCACAAACGCGAACATTATACAATAGAAGAGCCGTCTTTCCATGCCATACCTATTACGGAACGAGAAGATTCTCAAAATCAGAGGCAATTATACCTCGATCATCTAGACCGGCACTCTGTCATACCCATATACCTCAGACTCCGAAAAATCGAATCGATGGCAATTAAGAACCGCGCGGTATTATAGTCCACTACCGCAGCTACACTCTTCTATTTTCATCGAGGCCCCTGCAATATTAACAACGGCGCCGAAAATACAAGCCCGATAAACTTTATATAAACTGTGTATACTACCACACCTGTCGCGTACATACATACATGACTCGAAATAATGTCTTACCGAAAATAGCGAAGATGCACAATATATAACATAAGCGCGAATTATCGATCGGAGGCGATAATATATGCGAATTACCGAGCAATTAGTCTGGCTAATATCGGGGAGGTTCCGCGTCGATGACAGCCGCGGTCTCGGGTTTATGAATAATTTGTCGAGCTGTCTGCGCTGAGAACGATTATAGAAGGTTGTCAAATTCTATATACCCCTTCCCTATGAGGGACAGAGAGATTTTTATCGGTGAGGTAGTGCAGTCTGGTAATTAGGGAGCCTGTGTGTGGTGTCTAAAATGGGAATAAGCCGCGTCTTTTACCGAGTTTTCAGGGTGCGCCTTTTTTATTCTCTCTGTTGAGAGCTAATGGCCCGTCGATTTTTCGTTAATTCGTATTTAATAACGGAGCGGTGCCAAATATATATATAATGCCTGATTGAGCATTGAATTTCATAATGCGCGCGATATTCGAGCAAATATAATATTGCATTTTAAATTGCGTGGTAGAATGGATCGAATGAATATATTATATATAAACACTATAATAAAAACATTAATACAGTAATAAGTATACATACGTTTCCTTGAATTATTAAACTATACCATTCAACAACCAAGCTTTTCACTTTATCTAAATAGATAAAGTTAAAAGCTTGATGGCTGAATCCTAAAAATATAAAATCCTAGAAGGTTCAAGCCTAAAAATTCCAGAACGTCCACAGTCTCGAATTCAGATGCAATGATTTATTTTCGAACGCGGTTATTTTCGACCCTCATGTTGCGCGTCTTGCGACTGACAAACATTATTGTCCACCTAACATTGAGATCGACACTATCCAAACAACCACATTATTATACCAACTTTTATACGCCACAGTGGTAGTGAAAATCCCGGCTATACCTACGCAATATTAATGAACCCCGCGCGTCGCGACGAAATTCCGAGCTAGCTATTATTAATACACGGAATTTTCGGTGGTCGTTGCAGCGATGAATAATCGAGAGCGAGAGTAGCGTCGCGAGCGCGCGCATGAAATATGGATACTTATTATATAAGGCGTGTGAAAAGTTGGGTTATTGGCGAACGTGTGTGTTGTAGGTAGAACAAGTGTATTGTTGAATTATTGATAGACGGATTATTGTTTATTTCTGTGCGGTATATAGCTGATATTTATGTTATATAAGTATTATGAGATTCGTGATAAAGTAAAGCATGTGATTTGATTACCGATGGGTCTGCTACCAAAATATTAAAATTAATTTGTTCGCTCTCGATCATACAGATATATTCGAATGTCCAAAAATGAATAATAAAATAAATAAAACACGTTCTAATTATTGTAAAATCGTCGTTTATAAAATGTATATAAGGATATCGTTATTATACAATACAGCGTCATTTATTTGCCTTGTAAAGGAGTACAGGTGGCGCCCTTCCGCAGGTGTCTGGTTTCAGAAACTCGGGCAACTAAATACATAAAACACACCACGCTAAATTAAAAAAAAAATAGAGAGAGATAAGAAAACTACACTACAGCCGCAGGTTCTTTTAAGAAACTACCGCATAAACTGCGGTAATTACGAAATTCCACTCCATATACATAAACAAATTAAAAAAAAAGAATCCCAACATTAACAAATTTTCATTCCTCTCACCATACACACATCATCTCTCCACACTTTTATAACACTCGTCACATCTCAAAACGGCTACACACCAGAGTGGCGCCATTCATCCAAGTATACAAAAAAAAAATTTCTTCCCATAACACTCACACCATGCAGAGAATAATTATACCACATCCTCGGTCGCGCAAAAATAATCAAGGAACCGCTTTTACTCTCACTTCCACCAAACCTCCGAAGGCCGCACGGCCGTCACGCTATCACCTCCTCTCTCTCTCTTTCTCTTGAAAAATCGTGCGGCTCGCTGGATTAGGCGCATCTCTCTCTCTCTCTTCCATCCTTTCCATCCTCGCTCGCGCTTTATCACACTAATGACTCTTTGAGCCTCTCTTTCTCTCGTCGACTGCTTCTGCCGCCACTACAACTTTTTGCTCCTTTTCCCTTAGCGCGCAGAGGCAGAGACTCGTTCGCTCCGCGACGATTGAGCGAACGAGCCTTGATTTATGCCAAACGAGAATCTCTCTCTTTTTTTTTTCTCCTCGTCGTCGTCGAGTTTTTTCGCCTAGGCTATATCTCGCAGGAAATTTACTGTGGCGTAAAAATTCGCCGGCCCGCCGTAGACGTTTGTTTGGTTAAGCTTGTGTGTATAAAGGCTTTTATATTATAGCGCGAAACTATTAATTATATCCTTATAATATTACGAATTATCTCCGACACTCGCTCCTCCCAAAAATCACCCAACCTCCCAACAATTTCATCATAACACACTATAATTCTCGCCTGCACAGCACACAGCGTGTGACTACAGAACCCGCGCGAAACTGAGTCAGCGCAGTCGCCGCATCATCAGCACAGGAAAAGAAGGAGTTGAGATAGAAATGAGCGAGCGGGGCTATAAAATTTATTTCGAACGCAGCAGCAGCTCCTTTGGATGCCTCTTCTTCTTGCCGCGCGCCGCCACAGTCCGACGTCTACATTTATGCGTGTCCCTCTCGCACGAGAGACGATATTGTCACCGGACGAATAAATTATCGCTTCTCTCTTCTCGTTTTTCCCCCCTTTCTGCATAGAAAATAGCCGCCGCTCTGCCTCGTCCTCCTGTGCTCTGAGCGTTAATCAATTTTTATTATAATGCATGTATTTATACAGGCAAATTGCCCGCTCGTGTGTGTATTATATAAATAAATGATATGTTTTTGTGCGCGCAGGTCATATTGTGTGCGGCATGCATTATTTATCGGCTATTAATTGGGCAGATGATTTGATATATTTCACGTGTGATGTATAATATACGCACGTATATTTGTATAATTTTTCATGGACGATGCTTTAAATAATATAAAGCGGAGTGTATATGTTGCATTGCGACGTATTATATAGGCATCGTTAAAATAATTTTTTACAACAAGCAAGTTAAGTTAACCATGTGTATATATTGGACTAGAAAAATAAAAAGTGAGCTGGGTATTTAAAGTTTTATCTTTGCGTTACTTTATGGTTATCTTTATGCTACATGAGACGCATAAGGGAAACTAATAGACCGAGCGTTGTGTATAAAAATCGCTATATATACAAGTTCGTGTACAGAAAATCGGGCTTAATAGAAAATTGAATCTTTAACAATCCATATACCTATAACAAAGCCAAACTTCCACTACAATTCAACTATATTACAACCACCCCCACAATACACCATCACCGTCAAAAGTTATTAGCATAGCCGTGAATATTATTTCCTCAATTACGCCTCTCTAATCAACCTCTCGAATCTCTCCACAATATCTCCCGCGGCGATCTCTCAAAGCGCGCTGATATAACCCCGCTGCTGCTGTGGCATTAAAATTAATCAAGAACACACCTCTCTCTCAGAACCAGAAGCCGCATATATAGCGATCGACGGTAGCAGCTTGCCCCTAATTTCGCCTCAATGAGCGAGCGCGCGTCAGAGAAAGGCGAACCTCACGCGCGCGCGAAAGATGTCGAGACAGGTATAGAGAGAAAGAGAGGAGGGGGGGAGGCGAATTAGAACCTGCTCCTCGGCGCCGAGAGGACGACGAGCAGGAATGCCCGGCTGATAAAGCGTCGCCGCGTCGTTCGAGGACACACGAGGAGAGGCCAACACCTACATAAATTTCAGAGCCGCCCGGATAACGCCAGAGGACGCGCTATGGCCCATGGGTGCGTGTATATAAGGAGATGCAAGAAAGAGAGAGAGAGGATGTAGGTTGTAGGGAAGGGTATATGAGGGAGAGTTGGAGACTTTGGCCGACAGAAGTAATAATATAGGGTTTGCGGTGTATTTGTTTTATGGGAGAAAGTATAATGATTCTTCGCGGGATCTATCAATGCTTATTATTATACTATATAAAAGATATTAAAATTAAGTTTTATATATTATCTTATTGAATATCTACGTGAAATACTTTCACCACCTCGCGCACCTTTCCCCACCAACAGCCCAATTTCCACCCATCCACACTCTTTTACCTCCCTACATAACATCCACCCCGAAACCCTTCGTCATCTACCTCTATACTACCTCTACGCGCACGGGAGGTCGTCGCCCATATATATATATACAGTGACTAAACGTCCGGTCCGCTTTACAAGCCTCGCGTACATTATCTGATGGACCAGGGCGCCGCTACGTTTCCGGCTTCTCTCTCCGCGAGAATTCCTTGTACATGGACCCTCTTTATTATATCAAGTATATTGAGGAGGCGCGGAGATATGCAGATAATCGCACGCGCGGTTGGGAATCGTAAAATCGAGGGACAAATTACGCGCGGAGAGAAAGAGAAACATAGCAGAGGCGCGCGTGAATGTTCAAAGGAATTCTCCGACATTCCCCGTGTTGTGCGCGAGCCGCACACGATGCGGTGGAGCGGGAGGAGAGAGAGATAGTTGCGCGCATGCGTGTGTGTGTGTATAAGGAGCGGAAAATCTTTGGTATATACTTGTATCAAAAGGTGCCGCGTGTGTTCTTTTAACTTCGATTTTTTATTTAAAAAGGTAGAGGTTATACCAATATACGGTCCAAAATTCTATATCTGCCTATATGCATTCCACGCAACTATGTAATAATTTTCAATCATAAACAATATCCTAGATTAGTTGCAAATCTATAACCAAACTACATACGAAATATCCATTCCGAATCCAGCGACGCGACCAAAACCCGCGCATACAGACGGGGAAATAATTAGCGGAGGTGTTAATGAAATACCGAAGAGAGCCGGACGGTCGGCGCTTCTGAGTCGGCCGCGCCAGACGTCCACGACACGCGGCCCGGCGCCGATGCAGCTCGACTCTTGTTTCTTCCTTTTCTCTCTCTCGCACACAGCTATACACAGGACGTGTCAGATCCACTTTGAGCGCGCGAGCGACCGGCTCATTTTTCAACGGCCCTATGAGGTAGACGAATCATTGTTAGGTTGGTTCTGTTTTTTTTGGATGACGCGGTTTACGCGAAGGTGTAATAATATATATAAGAGGATGATATGATCGATGTGTGTATGTGTGGATATATTCTTAAGCGAAGGTGATAAGAATAATGCGCGCCTGTCGTCGGCGATTAATATTATTTGCGTTAAACACGCGGCGCGATCCGTCATTTACGTAACTATCGGTAGGTAAATATATGTAAGCGTATAGCAATGGTATATCGCAATAGATGGTATACACGTAAAGTCTACATAGTCACTTGAAATCGTTCGTCTTGGAGTTTCTGCGTGCCAGGGAAAAATGACATTGGCACGCGGTAAGAAAAGTATAGAAATGAATAACATTTTGTCTTTCTTATGAAGCAAAGTAGGTATAAAAGCCATAATAAAAACAATCAAAATTTCACGCACTTTTCCTTTTTTATATATAGTGAACCTTGTTATAGTACAATTTTCATAGTACAACAATCATTGAACCGTATTTTCAGAAAATTGTATAACACATCAAACAAACAAAAAAGAAAACAGTAGCCCCAAACTTTCGCAACTCAGGAAAATCTCACATCCTCTCCCTTGCCACCACTTCTCGTCCAGCTCCTTCGACCTTCATTCGCATTTCCCGCTATCGGCGGCGCGCATCGCTCCGCACAAAGGGCCCGAAACGAGAGAGAGAGCCCGCGTGTACAAGGCCCCGGTCGCGCCTTATCGGGCCGCGCGCGCGCCGTGAAAGGGCTTTAACATGGCACGCTTGTACACTCTCTCTCTTGCTTGCGTACTGCGTATTTATATATGTACGAGCCGCCGCCGGTTGGTATCCCTCTCTGCATGTAATTCTCTCCCTCTCTCTTCTCGTTCGCGCCTGCGCGAGCGCTTCTTCTTATGCGCTCATATCGGGTTCCTTTTGGTCTCCTCTCGTTTTGTCGCGGGAATTGGTATCGCGCGATTTGTGCAAATGAACGATTAGCCGGCGACAAAGTGGTTATGCGCGCGCGTGTGATTTTTGCGCCTGCGTGGTTATACGGTCGATGAATTTTTCGGAGTTTAGTGTAGTGTGTTTTCTTTGTGTGATATTTTGAAAAAAGCGCATTTTGTTGTAAATTATTACTATTGTTTCTTGTAACTTGACTATAGCGACGTGTTCGAATATTGTACACTTATACCTTTTACAGTAGGAATGGAAAAGAATATATTTAAACTTTATTCTGTGTTCTAAAGAAATAAGTTGTAATATGTATATAGTTACTAAATTTTTCTCCTTGTACTAAGAAAAACACCTAGAAATAACTATTAGGTATATAAAATTATATTTACGACTATTTATCTGTAATAGAATATCTAACTGGACGGGGAAATAATATAGTACTTTATGCTCCGAAATTTCGAAACCAGTACAATACCGGTGTCAAAATTATAAAAAAAAAGAAAATTCAAGCTCAAAAAGAACCCCCAAATCCCTAATTGTCCGCGCAAGCATGCAATACAACAACATCCTCTCTGATTCCGTACGACAAGCTCGCTCTCGCGCGGAGATACAAATATAATTAAGCGCGCTCTAATCGCGCGCGGAGAGGAGGATATCTCATAACACATCTACACGTATAAATGCAGTCAAAACGTTCGAGCTGCAGAGCGCCGGCACCTGTACAGCGACGTTTTTATTACGAGATCGGACGATCAGATAATGCGCGAGACATGCCGCGCCAAATAAAACATGTATTGGAAGCTCGAGACATATATGTGCACGTATTATATACTTATGGGTATTTAGTATTCGTATATTTATGTATTATAGGTATACGTGCGGATCTTTTCGTCATCGTCGCGCCTCGTAGCGTATGGATATATGTCTATTGCGACCTATTTATTTATCATGAGGTTTTTCTATAATTTATTATGTATTCTTGGTTATTAATATCGTGATGTAAGAGAGGCTCGAGGCGATCAGGTCAGGTTGTAACTCGCTGGAAGTGCTGATGAAGTGGGCTGACTTTTGTCGAGATTTCAAAAATTATTATACCGCATAAACGCATAAAACTCAAACAATTGCCTTAATTGGGTCTTTAATTAACTTTTGATTATGTTTTCTGATTAGAGAAACCGTATTGTCAATTCATACTTGCATACGTCAAGAGGTGGTGTTATACCTATGGGTCAAGTCGTCGCTGAACTTTTTTTTTTATTCTATTTTTATAATAAAAAAAATCCTATATATTTCTAAAAATATTCGAACAGATGGTCATTCTTTCAATAATACAGAAAGTTGTATAATCAAATTGGTACATTTGATTTTCCAAATCACCCCATGATTTTGTTTAATGTGCGCCTGCTCAAATATTTTTACAAATATATACAAATGCAGAGGTATTCTTGTTTTGTTAAAAAAGAAAAAAGAAAAAATTCACAAATCAGGCAAGATATCCCTCTAAAATCATCGCGTCATTATAGAACATACAAAAACTGCTCAATAATTTTAGCTGAGTTGTAAAAACATTCCAACGGTATTTCCGTATATAAATCAATGTTTACTTTATTATATGCCCAGCCATTTTTCTCCTCTACGAAATTTCTAAACGTTCTCTTATTTTAGCACTATTCCTCTGTTATATCTATCAGAACTATCGTCCCCCTCGTTTTCATCGTAGCTTGATGGGTGATGTCTATTATTTTTGGACGTGTCTGTCAATTTACCGAGCAAAAAGTTCGATAACCTTTGCTCACTTTTTCGTATATTAAAATTAATTCAGCGAATATTTTTATATTTTTGTTTTGACATTTGGAAAATTAAAAATTCTTTTCCAGTCGTAAATAAAATTGTTCGAAATAACCTTCGCTGCGAATATTGAAACATTATTGTTTTAGCATTCAAAAAAATGAAATTTCTTCTTTCGAGTCACAAATAAAACCGTTCTAAATCATGTTTACCACTACTTCAACAATTACACGTTCCAAAAATAATTCTTTTAATACCTACTACCAAAATTACGTAAAAATTTAGGCCACTGTCATTACACGGAAGGAAAACCCGTTTCACTGCCATTACCAACACACCATAACCTCCATTTCCGAAATTCAAAGTCACATCCTTCCCCATAACTACGACCTAAAAATAAAAAAAAAGCCAAAATCCGATCTCGAACAATAAGTATACTCCTCGCCTCCCATACCAATTTTCACCTCTCACTCGTCATCATCCCTCAGCCGTCACGCTCGCCGCGTGCAGTACCTACTCCACCTCCCGAAAAAAAAGGAAATCCATAAATTTCGCATGAGAAATAATTCCGCGCGCGCTCCCTCCTCTCTCTCTCCCCACCTCCCCTCCCGCCTCGCCCCTCTCCCCTCCCACCGCGCGAGCGAATGAGGCGAGCGCTGGGTGGAGCCGCACGTCCCCACTGCGCACGCGCGTCCGGCACCGCCCCCCTTCTATATTACTCCCGCGCTCGCCGCCCTCCCTACCCTCGTTCCCCCCCTCTTCCCGGTGGTTTTCAATTTCGCGCGTATATATCGATGCTTTTCCGACCTTTTTTTCTCTAATATGGCGCGCGGGGCAAGCGAGCGAATGTTGCGAGAATAATTAGTTCGATTGAGGCTGAGAGAAGTGTGTGTCTTTGAAGGTGCTTTTTTGGAGGAATGGGAGAATTATTGTTGGGAGCAACAAGTATGTTGTTGTTTTGGATTTTATTGAGAGATTCGTTCGGGGTATTTTAAGTATGGGCGATGAAAGATATATGTAGGAATTTTATCTCGATTTGTAATGGCTTAGAATGTTAATATCTTGAGATAGTGTTTATGTACGGTGAGATTTTTATGATTTTTATGGGCATTGAACGTGCTTTTATACATGCATTGGTATAAGGTTCGTGGTATTGCTTTACAAGGAAACCTTCGAGAGATATATATTGATTTTGTATTAAAATGTTATCTTTTATTTATTAAATATTATTTCTTTGGAAAAGATGTTTATATAGAAGATAATTTGACTTTTTTAATAATCAGTTATTAAACCCTGATAGAAATTTCTCAATTGAAGTGGGCAGAATCTTACTAAATGGCTAAGAAAAGTGTAGCTATATATTTAACTGCGATGAAGCCATTTTGTTGGCCATTATTTTCTTTATTTAAATAGCTAGAATGAGTCATCACATAACCTCAAAATATTCGTACTAAATCATTTTACAATGACTCCATCGTATATTATTATTAATCCAAATATTCGTGATGTATGTTTTACAATAATTTAATTGTATTATAAAAAAAAGATATAAATACAATAAATATGCTACGGAATTACATTCGTTTTTAATACTTATAAGTTAAGTATGTGTTAAATTATTGATAATAAACGATAAATTAGTATCAATAATCAGTTAAAAACAATAGATCCTTTGCTCTTTTTTCTTAAAATTAAACCGAATTACTTTCCCAAGACCAAGAAATTACAAAACCGCAAAAAAGAAACTCGACAATTAGAAACAAATCACAAGAACATGATTATATCTCGGCGCTGATCGAACCTCATATTTTCGAGTGCAGCAGCTCGTGCCTGCGCGCGTGCGTGCGCTCTACTTTATCTAAAAGAGCCGCTGATAAGCGATAAGAAGCCGGCTCTCTTTCTCTCTCTTTCTCCTTCCCGATCGCCGCGATTGCGCGACGCAAATGCGCGATTTATCGCGTGCGCGCGGCGCCTTTGTGTCAATTATCATCGTGCGCGAATTTTTCATTATCGCGCCCGCCAGTCTCTCCTTATCGTGTACATACACTGCTTTAGATATATATACTTATACATTGCGACAGAGGGAGAAACTTTTAAAATTCGTCACTATTAACCAGAAAAATAACTCTTTTTACCTGTCGAGAGTGTACAATGGTGTCTATGATGGGTCAAAAGTATGACAAATACTTGAATTAGTTTACTTTTATTTATTCATTATGCTCATCTATAATTGGTCAGATTCAATAATTATTTACGTTCATATTATATCCATTTCCCGCTATTGGAATTCAATTATAGTAACGACCAAAATAGAAGCTGCGCAATTATTAGAATCATGTGTTTCGGTTTAAATTGCATACTCGATTATATAAATACACTTATACAACTAAAATTACAATTCAGAATTATCTGAAACTGCTGTTATACTTCAATTACAATGCAATACAATGAATCTATATACCATCGTTATAGGTGCAAATAATTCATCAAACGCTATTTTAAAAGAAATAACTCTTGTCCAAATATTTACATTATAATACATCCAACTAATTTCTTTACTTTTACTTTATACATTACAAAATAATTTTCATCCAAAGTATAGGTACAAAAAATATAACTATACCTAAAAAAATACCACCATACCTGTAAATAAAATTATCAGTAAATCCTAGAAGATTGCCACCACAATTTACATATACTAACGATATATTTCTTACGTTTCCAGAGAACCGAAGCTCGCTGTGCGTCGGCTGCGGGGGCCGCATCCACGACCAGTGGATACTACGCGTCGCCCCGGACCTCGAGTGGCACGCCGCCTGCCTCAAGTGCGCCGCTTGCCAACAGTTCCTCGACGAGAGCTGCACCTGCTTCGTTCGCGATGGCAAGACCTACTGCAAGGACGACTACGTTAGGTAGTACATATAACATACATATACGTTATTCTCTCGGTATGTTTATTCCCTGGCTGTCCGAGCGCGCGTGACGGTTTGTTTGACAGACGGTATGGCAAGGAAAAGAAACACGGTTCAATCCGTTCGCGTAACGAGGGCAGAAAAAACGACGGGGGGAGAAGACAGTCGCGGATTTTTCGACGCGCATCCGGAGAATTCGTCAAGGGAAATAAACAACGCTGATGCGGTTAAAAATATATATGTGTGCGGAGGTTGCAGATCTGCGTGACAGTGGGAGAAGAATTCGGCGTGGATTTCGGTGTAGTTTGGGCGAAATTAGAATTGTGTGGGTAATTAACTGTGGTGTAATGTATAACTTGATAAAAAAATAAGCAGCATTTACGTGCATTCTTTTTGGACAATGTAAGAAATTTATTGTACAGTTTGGTGCTTGTATAGCGTTGTTATAAATTTGAAGAGAAAAAAAAAATGCTATATTTACCTCTAATTTCGAGTCGTAAAAATAATAAATTAAAATAAAGTAAAATATTTATATTGTCTGTCTGAAATCGATATTTTTGATAAAAGTTAACGTTATACAAAATTATTATATATTTTCATAAAAGTATAATTGCATTTGAAATACGAGTAACAATAAATCAACAAATTTCAACTTTCAATCTTTTTAATTAACTCTCTATAAATCAACTGAAATATTGAGTGAAAACTAAAAATTAACTGAAATTTCAGTTGATTTGGTATACTTATAACTGATTTTCAGTGAATTTCACTGATTCAAATTTAGAGAGTAAACTGAATACTCTACGATTGTACTTTTCTCTATTTTCTCGAGGGCTTTCACTTCAATAAAAACATAATATAAAAATAAACAAAATATAATTAAATTTAAACAAATTATTAGAATGAAAACGGCCCACAGGTTGTTCGGCACGAAGTGCGACAAGTGCCGGCTATCCTTCAACAAGAACGACTTCGTGATGCGGGCCAAGACGAAGATCTACCACATGGAGTGTTTCCGTTGTTCAGCCTGTATGCGTCAGCTCGTCCCAGGCGACGAGTTCGCGTTGCGTTCGGATGGACTTTTCTGCCGGCACGATCACGACGCCCTCGAGGGTGAGAAACTCTGTGGTGGAGGCGTCGCTGGGGCTGGTCTGCCCGGCAACGAGAACAACAACAACGCCAATCTGACGAACAACAATCATCATCTGCATCCGAACGATGGCTCGCTGTCAGGTGAGCACGGGGACGAGTTTAGTGATGGATTATATGAGGATATCTCCCGAACTTTTAATATTCGGTTATGCTTGAAGAATAAAAAAGTTTTTCTTCGAGCACGACTTTGAACAAAAAATATAACTTATTTTGTATAAATGTAACTTATTTTTTAGTTCCGTTAAAAAATAAAAGCAACATTATACTATTTTACAAGTATATCGAAATTTTTTTTTTTTATAATATAAATGACGAACTTGTTTGGCTTAATCGAGTATCAAAATTGTATTAAATTTTAAATATATCACTTTAACAATTGAACACACGTGTTTCTGAAATATTAAATTAGTGATTACAATGACTTTTTGACCTCAAAATTCAAAATTCAGCGTGTGCTTATCAAAAATCTTTTTTTTTTTTCAATGAGTTACGCTTTAGAAGTAATTTTTTGATGTCGTATAACTTTTAAACTATGCGTGGAACGCATACATGCAACAAATCAAGTGATTGTATTTTTAATAAAGACTGAAACCTGATAGTAAGATTAAGAAAAAACTTTATTTTAGAGGGTATGGAACAGAATTACTACGAAAATTTTTATTTTTGAAAAATGACTGAAAAATAACTTTCTAGATTCTTGTACCAAATAATGTACTTTGCTATAGCCTTAGTGGATAAAAAACTTCGTTACAGTTTTTATAGAGCAAATACTGTGATAAAAAATGTCGCCAATCACGGCAATGATATGAGAATGAATTTATACGTAACTGGAACAATTGTTTCATACATGGAACATTTAAAAAACATTTACTTTTACCTATTTACTTTGCTGAAAGTATATATTTCTTATTAAAAATAT
>UXGD01002467.1:0-25918 GCA_900474315.1 Torymus auratus | reverse complement strand
TATTTTCGGCCCGGGTATGATGAAAAATCGTATACGCAACATGGGAATAAAGAGGGCCACCCCAGAGCACATGTTTGGCTATTTACACATGCTCTGGACTGGCCAACTCTTTACCTCCCTTGTTGTGTAATATACTATTTTCCATTAATTTCATGTTAAAAATTAAATATTTCTAGGCTACGTTACCACAAATTATAGCAAACCAAGAAATTTTCGAAACGCTAAAAAAGCAAGATGCAAAGCAAGTTTTGCACGTGTTTTCTCCGTACACGAATTCTCGAGAAACTTCAGAAAATCTTACAATATCACGTTAGTGTGCCAAGTTTTTTGTATCGTTGAGCAACTCACATTGCAAAGTATAAAGTTTACGATATGTTTTTATAATAAATACCTATATGTAAGCTTTGTAGAGTCCTTGGATACAGTCTCGGGGAAAGTTTCCGAATCAACGCGGTTATCAACGATCGGTGAAAAAAACTGTATCTGTTCCTATAAATCTTTTGAATCTATCGGGTCTCTAAAAGAAGACATAAATATCTTTGGCGCCATCGAGGTATTCAATCACTGTTCTCTCATAATTTTATAAAATATCGTTCATACAAAAATTTGAATTCCCAATAATTATTCAGATACTATATTCTTATCCATCGATCCGTCAACTGTCCCAGGAATACAAAGATAACATTCCAAAGTCAACTTTGAACTTTTTGCGACAAATTAAATATTTCATTGAATTCGCTATTTCAAAAACGCAATTGATGCCCGCCGAAGAGAGGAAAAAGGAACTACACCTGCGGCATGTCTGCAGCGAGATCGATCAATACAAACACGAAATTTCCGGTACGTACAAAAATAACGCGAACATAATTTTTGCGTATATGTATAATAGTCATCCTAAATTCTTTGATTGTACTTTTGCAGAGTTGACTGATTCTTTGGAAGAACAAAAACATAGGCATCAAAAAGAGTCGGCGGATTTGACAGATCAAATCGACGTTGCTTTAGAGACGTGGGAGAATATAAACCGAGAGTTCAACGATCGATATGCACAGATAATGTAAAATTTATGATTTTAAGGGAATTTAATCGGTGTTGATTAACTTAATTATTGTAAATTTTGAAGAGCTATTCATTTTTTAATGGCATATAATTTTTTAGAAAAGATTCCGAGGACGATTCAGCTAAATTAAAAGCTGATTTTATTGAAAGAATGAATGATCATCAACAGACGTTTGACAAATTAAAGATGCAGGTTGAACGTGAGAAAAAAGATAATAGACAAAAGGAAAACGACGTTCAAGGCAAAAAGTAATGAATTTGAAAATTTCAATCTTTTCATGCATTTATTTAAATAATAAATTTCATGACAGGATAAAAGTTGAATCTCAACTATCATCTTTGATAATGAAATTCGATTCTGAAGTCACTGCACGACAAGAGAGTTTCGATGAACTAATGGAAGAATTTAAGGCGTTGGAACAAGAACGAACGCAGCTGATGGTAAATTCCATAATAATAAATTTTTTTTCTTTATGTCAGCGGGCGCGCTCGGAAAGCAAGTATGAGTCGCAAATTGAGTATAATTAAACGGTAAATTATTACATTTGTAGGAAGAAATGGAGAAACAGCTAAATATTTACGATAGTATTATTAGAGAGAAAGAGGAAAAGGAATTTAAAGCTTATAGAGAAAAGTATGAGAAATTTGTGAACAATCGCTGCGCCAAAATAATTCAACGCTGGTGGAGAAAAGTTTTTGGAAATAAGAAAAAGAAGAAAAAGGTATTATACTTACTGTATAATGGACATTTTTTTAAATAAAAATATGACCATTTCTTTGTAACAAATACTTATGCATTATTTTCAGGGAAAGAAGAAAAAGGCAAAGCCATCATAAACATCGTCAATTTTGTAATTGTAATTAATTAAATAAAGAATTTTAACTTTCATCCTAATACTCAAGCATGCGTTGCAGTTTTCATTCAAATTCCCAACACTCTTAAATTACACTGAAAAAAAGTGGTAGTATCAACTTGGCAGCCAAACTGCGTTTCAACCCAAAAACTCGAGTAGTAGCTGTTGGGTTGGAATTGCTTGCATATACTCGAGTTGAATCTACTTGGCTGTGCCACGTCAGAACACTAAAGTAATGGTAAAGAAAGCCGAAGATCCTGGCAACTAAGCTGAAACAGCCGACCTCTCAACTAAAAACTACTTGATACTTATTATTCTTGTGTCCAACAAGTAGTATATATACTATTTAAAAATTAATACCTATATTCATTATAATTCTGACAATCTAAAATATAGATATTGCTCCAAAGATTCTAGCTTTGAGATGCAGTTCAGGTTCTCAATTATTGATAAACGGCAGTTTAATTAATAACAAAAATACGATTCTTGCAATATTGATAGAAAACGAATACATAATAATTGAAAATCGACATGTTTCTATAGTTTTTTCTGATGGAAGATTATTTATATACGCATAATTAATGTATTTTCTCTACATATGGAGACATTTGCCGACATATTTATCAGAAATTTCAGATTTAATATGTCCTGTTTCCGCCCAAAAACTGCCGAAATTTTTGTTAAGCTCATCTTCTACACATGATTTTTTTCGATCTTTATATCTTGTGATACATGAGGAAAATGTTAAAGAATTCAAAACAGTTTTATTGTATCTCTCACACTTTTTTAATCGCACACGGAATACAGAGAAAAATGGACGAATAGTAGTCACTGCGATTAAAATTAAAGTAGAATTAAAGTAGAAGATAAAAGCTTTAATTTGAGCTGTAAATTGTTAAAATCGGACGATCTTGTGCAAAGTCACGTGCATTTAAAAGTCGCTAGAAATGATCAAAATCATTAGAATTTCGAAAATTCGCGAAAAATCGCTCATTTCTGTCATTTTTGGGATTTTCAAATGCACATATCTTCGCACAGGATCGTCCGATTTTAACGATTCTTAGCTTAAATTATAGCTCTTTTTTCTACTTAAATTTGTTGGCTAATAATATTGGCTAATAATCAACGATTAAAACAATTAATTCACAAGACTGTTTTGTGTGCTAAAAAAAAAAAATTCTGCAGTTTTGGGACGGAAAAGGGACATAATATATTTGAAATTGCTAATATGTGATACATATAAATGTATCAATGAGGTACTCCAAAGAAGTTTTTACTTATAATTTCTCAAATCTTCTATCATGCACTGCCGAAAAAAATCGATTGAGAACCACTGGGAGCGTATAAACTACCTTTAAAAGAACACTACAATCTACAACAGTGAAGTTATCATCATAACAATACTAGGTACCCGTAGCCTGTAGCGAAGCTTCATTCGGCTAATATGTGACAAAATACAGACCACTGTCACGTACTTATAGCCTAAAAAGTCGTTCATTATAATGTACAAACTTTTTGACACCAAAAATTAAAAAAATGTACTTATCTCGGTAGGAGGTAAGTACCCTAAGTTTATCAAAACAGCAGTTTAAATACAAGAAACACGTCGCGATGGACGACGAGGACGAGCGTCGGGACGAGGACCCGCGCTTCGACTACGTCCTGCAGTACATCCTCAAGACAAACAAGCTGAAAATGGAAGTCTGGCACAAACTGAAGGACACGAATGCTCACAAGGTTACAACAACAAATGTCGCTGCATAACCTAGTGTCCTATAACCATCGTATATTGTCACAAACCTATTGTATGCACCACGATAGAACATCATGCTGAACTTTTTCGATACGGCGACGGAGAACATGCTGATAATCGAGGTGAACCCAGGCGGCGTTCTGATACCCTACGACTTCGTGCAGTTGAACTTCAAGGTGAAGTACTGCTACTTTCTGAGACGCGAGGCAGTCAAGATAACGGGCGAGAACTGCGGTAGCGTTCTGGTGGCCGGCGAGATGACCCCACGGACGTTCGACGATCTCGCTGCTGTCGTGGAAGATGTATGTGTCCGCGATATTAGGTGTCCCTTTTTGCAGATGCATGTGTTTGAGGATAGCTTGAAACTTGGATGAATATTAGGGTGGAACAAGTGTTTGGAGCGTTATGGAGAACGGGTCGCGAAATTATAGGTCAACAATGCAGTAGAAAATTTTTAATTGTACAGTACACTGTACAGTGGAATGTAGACAATTAGTCAAGTACAAAGTTAAACTTGAGTCCTGCTTCACAGTGGCAGAGCGGTTATCGTTATGTTATTTATTAGGATGGTCCATTCGGACCAAAATTAACGTTATTATAAGTATATATTGTTTATATGTATCACTAGGACTCCAGAGTAACATAAAGTTTCTAACTCTGCTGAGCATTAAAAAGTCTTAGGATTAATTTAGGAAAGGAATTAAAAGTTTGCACAAAATATCTATCTAATTTATTTATTTTGCCCTGGGATAGCTCTTTATATCCTGAAAGTAATCATAAACAGATTTTTTTAATATCTGCAGTGGTGGTTGAAAAAAAGAAGCACGTGAATTAAAGTTAGAATCTTTTTACACGTTACACCGAATTAGTACCTTTTACATGCTCTGCTTTTACACCACGATTATATAATAACGTTTGATATTTAAACAAAAATATATATAGTGGCAGAATAGGTATAGTTTCGAAAAATTACGTTCCGGGAAAATTCAAAATACAAAAGAAATCCCAAACTCAATTACGCATTCTATTATATTACATGAAGACTACAAAGTTTTTGACTCTTCCGCGTGCACAACTCAGCAATTATATTTCAGAATTTCAGCCAACTTATCGAATCATCGTCAAAGAAAGATAATTTTCCCTAATCAAACTACACCCATATATTTACACAAATTCCTGAATTTCTCCACCTGCTGCAGACCTTCATTCCCATCCTGTCGAGTCCGGGCACCGACGACGGCTGGCCGGACGTCGTGGCGGACGACGTGCACCGTCACGTGCACGAGCTACGGTGCCTGATCTGCGAGATCCGCAGCAAGATCGGCGGCGAGACGATGCTCCCGATGCCCATGGGTATGGACCTGGTGTTCGCGGGTGATGCACCCGCCCCTGCACAAGCGCAACAGCTCCGACGTAACATCGAGGAGATCGTTGTTCGCTGGACCAGTCAAATAAACGAGGTGCTGGCCGAAGACAGCAGCGAGGTCTTTGATAAGGAGGAAGAGCAACCACTGCCACGGGCTGGTTTGTGGATATAATGTGTAGTTTTTTTTTAATGGAATTTTCTGATAGATTCGAGAAAGTTTCGAGGTTTTTGTAAATTAAACGATTTTAAATGTGATGGTTTGAGCTAACAATTATGGGATGCCTGAGAAATATTTAGCCAGACATTTGTGCTGTTTAGTTCTCAAATTTTATTTATTAAATCAGCCGCTTATGATAAAAATTAACGAAAAACCATTGCTGAATTATAATGATAAAAAATACGATAGCCGCATTACGACTGTCATAATGAACCATCTAACATTGCGATATATATTTTATAAAATTCAAAATTTACGATATAGAGTTTACGTTCTGGAGGAAGAGGCTGAAGAACGTCGAGTCCATATACGAGCAGCTTAGGGACCCGCGAGTGAAGAGAATGGCGATGATACTGGAGCAATCCAGAAGCTCGTATTTACCGAGTTTGCAGAATATTTTTAAAGACGTGGTTGCTGGTTAGTTAATACCACGAATACCTTCAAAAGTTTCAATTTTTACTAAAAAAAAAAATAATTTTTTTTTCTCGTATAGCTGTGATCGAAGCCCGCGACATCTGCCTCTACCTACTACCGCTCGAGAAGTACTTTCAAGAAATCGAGGGCGAGTCTCACTTTCCCAGCCTCCAGCCGAAGTTCAAGCCCATGATGCACTGCATCTGCCTCACCTGGTCGCGCTCCAAATATTACTGCAAGAGCACGCGCATCGTCACCCTCTTCAAGGAGATCTCGAACCTCATCATCGTACAAGTATAATACATATTCATATCTCGTGTCACTGCGCTTCATAAGCATGAACAAGAAATAAAGTTTCAATTTGAACGAAACAACAGGCGACGGACTACCTGGATCCACACTCGCTATTCGCCGGCGAGATCGAGGACAGCTTGGCGAAGCTCGAACGTGGCTGCGCCGTTATCGAGCACTTTCGCAACGCCTTCGAGGTGTTTCGGGGCAAAATCCCAGCATACTTCAAGCACTCGCGCGATCCCGTCGGCTGGAGCTTCCACGAGAAGCTCATATTCAATAGGTTGCTGAAAGTCCTCAGTCGCGCTAACGAGCTCAAAGTAATTTTCAATCGAATATAAGGTGGCTCGAGCGATTTTTTCTTCAAAATTATCTTCAAAGTATCTTAAAGTTTACAGAAATGTTTTATTAAACTTCGGACTTCAATTTTCCAACTTTTTCAGTCAATTATTTCAATTTATAACGTGGGAGCTTATGGCAATAAATAGTTCATCGCTTTGTAGTGAATGATAAAACTGTAGGCCTTAACAATTATTGAGGGGCTACGTGGAAGAAAACTTTTGTAACGTTTTCCACGCAGCCTCTCAATTGTGATGTCATCACAATTATATATTGATAATCAAATAAAAAAAATAATATAGAAAATAAACGGTGTTAATGTGTTACTACGCACGTGGAGACTTTTAAAAGTAGTTTACAATAAATTTAATTAAAATACATTAACCGAAATTGGCAAAAAAAGAAAGGCCCTTAGTTGGTCCCCGACTTGATACGATACCAATCGTTGGAGCTGTCATAAATGCTTAAAGGATTACGTGTGATCATAGGTTGACGAGTTTCATGTATTTTTTAGTCTGTGTTCGAGTTGGCGCAGGAGTACTTCAAGCTAGAGAAGGTCGAGATCGCTGGGTTAAGGGGCGGAAAGCTAGGGCCCATGGTTTTCGAGATTTACGAGAACTTTACAAAGCGGTACAACGACTTTGCCAATGTTAGTTACGAGATGTTGCTGCCAGAGGATTCGGGGTTCGATGTGGACCTGAAATCGTTTTTGGATATGGTGAGTGTCTGTTGAATGTAAATCTGCTCCAAGTCTTCGCTGAGCGCGCACTGCGATGTCATGTAACTTTCTGTACTTCGCACTCATACAGTTATTATATTAATAAATATTATCTAAATAAATAGTGTTTACTATCATGTTATCTACTGTGAACAGCAGTACCTTGCACCATGTAAGAAATGAATATTTGTAAAGTGATGAGTAATCGATTATTTCATAGGTAGAAGAGAATGATAGACGTCTGGCATCGATCTTCGATCAAGCTTTTTCAGAGTGTCATACTTTGGAAAGTATGTTCAAGTTTACCGTGAATATCGGTACGATCGTCTCTAGGCCGATAATCTTTCGGCAATTGTGGCCTTATTATGAAAATATCGTCAAGAAGTTGCATTCTGAATTGGATTTAGCAAAGGTACCGATTGCTAAGATTATGCTGCTTTATAACTGACTTCTAGAATTATTTTCACTTAATTTGGTATATATCCAGGTAATTTTCGACGAAAATATAGCATTGTACGAGGAAACAGGTCACGGAGACTCGGACGAAAGTTCGCCTCCGGTGGCCGGAGAGCTGGGTTTCCTGAAAAAACTAAAAACCCGCGTCGACAATCCTATCGACTGGGCAAAAACAATCGACCATCCACTCGTTAAATCCGAGTCCATGGAGTTTGCCTTAGAAAAATACACAGAGCTCATCGTAAGCAATCATTTTAACACTTCTTTTTTCTCTGGTATTAATTATTCAGAACACTTTACATCATGGTTTTCTGACTCTAAATTACGAAGGAACTGATAGGTGAGAAGGAAGTGGTGATTTTCAAAGAGTGGGCCGCCAAGGTACCGGCAATCTGTGAGAACGGGCTAGTGAAGAAACTGTTCGAACAAAGTGAGGATAGGAAGTTGGCTGCAAATTTGGACGAAGATTTGGCGATGGTTTTGCGAGAAACAAGGTATATGGTGATGATCCTGGAGATGACGAACTTGCCGAAAGAAGCTTTGGATGTTTTCGCAAGGATATCGTTCTTCCACGAGAGCAATATAAAACTGCAGAATATCTCAAAATGGTTAGTAATAACCATCGCTACTCCTTCAATTTAGTTATTTAGTTAATAATATATGCAATCAGGTACAACGAGGTCAACGAACGAGCATCCGAAATCGAAATGTTCCTCATCGACGAAGAGATGCAAGCGATCAACGAGCTCGTCGACTATGGTCAGGAAAACTATACCTGGAAGTCCCCCGAGGTCACTGAATACACGACGAAGCTGAACGACATGATGCGCAGTCTACATCGGCGGCTCGTGAGAGCTCAGGCCAACCTGGTGGAGCTGCGCACGAGACTGGACGCGTGGGCGCTGGTGCCGGTGCTCGTGCGCAAGGACCGTAAGGCCAATCAGCTTTTGGCTGTCGGTGAGCGATACGAGACGTTCGAGAAGAGGTACAGGGTTATCGTTGAAGATGCAGAAGAGTTGGAGAGAGTGCTTGAGATAAATTATAAACTGTACTTTGATCTGATGGTCGAAGAACTGGAAGAACCACAGGGTGAGTCTCCGGTTGGGCTGAAGGTTTTTTTTCTTTACGTTGAGTTTGTTCACATGAGATAATCTATATTTGTTTTGGAAGATATATTCACGGAATTGGAAGAGGAAGAAGAGGATGAGGAAGGAACTAGGTGATTTGAGCTACTTTTATTATGGACAATAAGAGAGTTGTCTGTAATTTTCAACTCTTGGTATTTTTTTTGATAGACAAACAGAAGATGCAGGAATCGGCGAAGAGGCAGCGACTTCAGTACCATCCGTGAGCGAGATGACAGAGGAGTCTTCGATATCGTTGACACTCTCTGAAGCAATGAGACGAGAGGAAGAGGCAGCTGTGGAAGCGGAACGAGAGCAGCAACGTCGCGAAAAGTTCCAGTCGTATCTAGTTTTCATCGATAAAATAGTTTCAGATGTTCTTATCAAGGCTGCCTGTTCTAGGTTCCTTAAAGATTGTTATTTTATTAAAATCGTTCAATGTTTTTTTTTAATGGTTTAAACGATACATTTTGTTTGTAGTATAAGCTATATACTAGACGAAATGGACGAGGAAGCGAATATACAACCGTTGTTCGAGATACAACTGTTATTAGAAGCGATTGGAGTTGTGTTCAGTCCGTCCTCAGAGATTGATTCACTAGTAGGATTTTATGCCCTGTACGAGGAAATCATGCTTGATATCATGCGAATGGCTACCCTGATACCTAGAGTCGATCCTTATAGAGAAGACGAACGTCCATTTTATACGGTATAAAAAACCATGTTTTACGTTAGCTCTAGTTACGTCCAACGTATTGCCAAGTCATACTCCATGTAATGTATTATTCTGAATGATTAGATCGACCTTGCTGAAAACGAAGACATAATACTCATGTTGGAAGAAACTTCATCACGCGTAAAAAAGGCGCTCAAATCTGCATCAGAGCACGCAGAAGTGAGCATAAATTCTGCTGCCTTACAATTCTACTTTAAAAACCTTTCATCATGATTCTCTCATCCCAGCAATACAACAAATACTCCTGGCTGTGGACAGATGACCGAAACGAGTACCTCGCGTTCTTCCTGCGCTTCGCGCGCGTTCTCAGCGTGGACGAGAAAATGCGTATACTCCAAGCTGACGACGAAGACGAGCTTGAAGACATGCCGGACAAACCGCCCAATCTCGAAGATTTCAGGCGCGAGTTGGACAGGTTCGTCGAGATGTACGACGAGTGCGAGACCATCGAGACGCTGAGTGTGTTTGACAAGTGGCTGAGGGTAAATCAGAAGCCCATGAAGCAGGCGTTACTGAACACAGTGTGCAAGTGGTCGAATCTGCTGAAGCAGCATCTGATCAATCATGTGCATAAGAGGTATTTGGAATTACTTTGAAGTGTTTAGGTGTATATGGTTATGGCAAAGTTCTGTAATGAATTGATTTTTGTCAGTTTGAAAGATCTGGAAGACTTCCTTAAGAAGGCTCACGGGAGATTTTTACAGCCAGTTGAAGAGGATGATTATGATGGACTTTTGGATACGATTTACTATCTAAAAGAAGTTCGCGATCGCACTTTTGAGATCGATAGCATGTTCGAACCTTTGAAAGTAGGCAGTGTTTTCTAAACATTCAGTTTTAAATAAACATGAAACACTTACGTAAATTTCTTTTGACTGTAGAAAACTATTGATTTACTCGCTGAATATCAAGTTGAATTCAGCGACGAGACACACGATAAACTAACTGAGTTGCCAGAATTCTGGACGACCGTGAAGAAGATGGCTGCACAAGTGAAGCAAGTTGTCGCACCGCTCCTGGTGAACCAGATCGACTGGCTAAAGAAGAAGTTGACGTACTTTGATTATCGTCAGCGAAAGCTCTTGGAAAAATTCCGTCAGGATGAAGTCTTTGAGTAAATTTAATCCTTTAATTACAAAGTTAGGTTTAATGCGTTACGGTGATTTCTCATTAATCCTTTTCATAAAGCCCCAAGTGCCAGAACATGTACACTAAGCTGGACGAGATAAACGTCAAAGTGGAAGAACTGATGGAAGAACTACGTGAACTGTCGCGCACTTCAGAGATATTTGAGCAACAAACACCGGAGTTCAAAGAGATAGTAAGCTTGCGACGTGAGCTCAGGATGCTAAAGAATCTCTGGGATTACTCGAACGTAATATCGTCGAATCTTGCCCAGTGGAAGAAAACGGTATGGAAGAAGCTGGATATCGAGGGCATGGACGTCGAATGCAAGAAGCTTACACGAGAGCTTAGACGTTGGTTCATACGAAATTTATTATTTTTTTATATCTTTGTCGTAAAATTGAGAAACTATATTAGTATGTTTTTTTATGTCCAGTTTTGGATAAAGAAGTGAAGGTATGGGAGCTGTATCGTTTTATCGAGGCGCAACTGCGAAATATGATGTCATCTTTGCGAGCTGTTTCTGAATTACAAAACCCAGCGATCAGAGAAAGGCACTGGCAGCAGTTAATGGCTGAAACTCAAGTAAAGTTCACAATGGACGATAGGACTACCCTGGAGTCCCTATTGAAGCTCGAGCTGCACAAGTACGAAGAGGAAGTGAAGAATATTGTTGACAAGGCGGTTAAAGAAATGGGTATGGAAAAGGTGTTACACGAGTTGAATGCGACTTGGAGTCAAATGGAATTCGAAAAGGAATTGCATGAGAGAACGAGATTCAATGTCTTGCGAATTAGCGAAGAGGCAATTGATACTCTGGAGGAAAATCAAGTATGCATTCAATCGGAAAATTTGTATGTATTGTATTAATATAACTATCCAACACTTTATTTATAATCGTTTGCAGGTACAATTGCAAAATATGTTGGGTTCCAAATACGTTGGTTACTTCATAAAAGAAGTATCTGAATGGCAACAAAAATTGAGCAGTGCAGACGCAGTTATTGCTATTTGGTTCGAAGTACAAAGAGCATGGATGCATCTGGAAAGTATATTCATCGGCTCGGAAGATATAAGAAGTCAATTACCTGAAGACTCTAAGAGATTTGAAAGGATCGATCGAGAATTCAAGGTACATCACAAATATCATGTCATATTATTTTTACAATAGGTTTAAAAATAGCAATTTTAATTGCAACAGGAATTACTGAGAGATATGGCATCAAATTTAAATATAGTTCGAGCGACGAACAAACCTCGACTTTTGGAAAAACTCGAAGACCTTGAAAAGCAACTAAGCATGTGCGAGAAAGCACTGGCTGATTACTTGGAAACGAAGAGACTGGCTTACCCGAGGTTCTACTTTATTTCTCCTGCAGACCTGTTGGACATTTTGAGTAATGGTAAGTATTATGATTGAAGTACCTCATTTCGCTACATTTTAAAACACTTATGAAATCATTAATTTTTAGGCAATAGTCCCGAACTGGTGTGCAAGCATCTATCAAAACTGTATGACTCCATAGCAAACTTGAAGTGGAAACTGGAAGGTGGAAAAAACTCTAAAATGGGTAAGTTTTCCGAATTGGTATCCATTAACAATACCAAAATAATAATAATATAATGAATTCACTATTTTATCTGATTTATAAATAGCGAACGCGATGATTGCCAAAGACGGAGAACAAATGAACATGCACGGCTTGTGCGATTGTAGTGGAAAGGTAACAAAACCGCTTGATATTTGAAACATATACAAAAATACTTATTCTCCTCTACTCGCAGGTCGAAATTTGGTTGAATCGAGTGACCGAAGCGATGAAGCGTACAGTGCGTTTCCACTTCAGCCAAGCCGTAACGTCCTACATTGAAAAACCTCGTGATCAGTGGCTTTTCGATTACGAGGCTCAACCGGCGCTCTGTGGTACTCAGATCTGGTGGACGAGCGAAGTCAACATGGCTTTTGCAAGGCTCGAGGAAGGCTTTGAGAACGCTCTGAAAGGTAAAGTCGTGATTTATTTCCACATATATATTTCCCATGTTATGTGATTAATATAATAATTGATCATATTAAAGATTATCAGAAGAAACAGATAGCACAGTTACACGCTCTGATCTCCTTATTAATCGGCGACCTGACCGAAAACGACCGTCAGAAGATCATGACAATCTGCACCATTGACGTGCACGCCAGGGACGTCGTCGCGAAGCTGATCACTATGAAAGCCGAAAGCGCATCTAGTTTCCAGTGGCAATCCCAGCTCAGACATCGGTTAGGATGCTTTCTGAAATCAATTATATTCGATCATTAACCCATTAAATATCTCTGTCTACAATTCTAAACAGATGGGACGACAAGCTGGGCGACTGCTTCGCCAACATCTGCGACGCAGGCTTCGCCTACACGTACGAGTACCTCGGCAACGTACCACGTCTCGTCATCACACCTCTGACGGATCGCTGCTATATAACCCTGACGCAATCCCTTCATTTGATACTGGGTGGCGCGCCTGCCGGACCCGCGGGTACGGGTAAGACCGAAACGACCAAAGATCTCGGCCGAGCGCTCGGTCAGATGGTGTACGTGTTCAACTGTTCCGAGCAGATGGACTATAAGGTGATGCGTTGGTTTATTCAAGCATATTAGATTATGGAGATGTTGAATATAGGATTAATGTTGAACGGTTTGTTGTATTGTAGTCTTGTGGAAATATATACAAAGGGTTAGCACAAACTGGCGCATGGGGCTGCTTCGACGAGTTCAATCGTATCAGCGTGGAAGTGCTTTCGGTCGTGGCAGTGCAGGTGAAGTGTGTGCTCGATGGCATAAGAAGCCGCAAGAAAACGTTCATGTTCTTCGATCAAGAATTGAATATGGTGCCGACCGTCGGTATGTTCATTACCATGAATCCGGGGTACGCGGGAAGGACGGAGTTGCCTGAAAATTTGAAAACACTGTTCAGGTGAAAATCCCTTTGCTTTATTAGCATGATAATACGCTTTACACAAAATTATTTCTAATATATAAAAGAACATTTGAGTGCAAACTTGTTGCTACGATACGATCATCGCTATAATAAACCAGTTCACGAAGAACTTCCGAATCTGTATATATCAATCAATGTAATATTTCAACACTAAACAGACCGTGCGCCATGGTGGTCCCCGACTTCGAGCTCATCTGCGAGATCATGCTGGTAGCCGAGGGCTTCCAAGAAGCCCGCTTACTCGCTCGCAAGTTCATCACCCTTTACACTCTATGCCGGGAGCTGCTCTCGAAACAAGACCACTACGATTGGGGCCTGCGAGCCATTAAATCCGTCCTTGTGGTCGCGGGCAAACTCAAACGGGGCGATCGCACGCGGCCGGAGGATCAGGTGCTCATGCGCGCGTTACGTGATTTCAATACGCCGAAGATCGTTACCGATGATGTGCCCGTGTTCATGGGGCTTATAGGTGGAGTATCGTTTTGTATATATTACGGTGGTGAAGGATCAGATGGATGATTAGTATTTTTCGTATAGGCGATCTGTTCCCGGCGTTGGATGTACCGAGAAAGCGCGACTACGACTTTGAGAAGGCGGTGCGACAAGCGGCGCTTGATCTGAAGCTGCAGCCTGAGGATGGCTTTATACTTAAAGTATGGCTTCTTCTTTCTAATTGATGGAGTTGTCTTTATTGACAAGGCTGTTCTTGGATGTCTTTTATAGATTGTACAACTCGAAGAGCTGCTGTTCGTCCGTCACTCTGTATTCATCGTCGGTTTCGCCGGCACCGGGAAGACGCAAGTCTGGAAGACGCTGTTCCGCACTTATCAGAACGAGAAGCGCAAGCCCCATTTTAACGACTTGAATCCTAAAGCAGTGACCAACGACGAGCTTTTTGGCATCATTAATCCGGCGACCAGAGAATGGAAAGACGGGTAATGAGATACGATATAGCAGTTTGTGTTGGAATGAAATGTTGTCGAATGTTTCGCGTTTTCAGCTTGGTTTCCGTGCTGATGCGAGATCAGGCGAATATGCCGGGAGACGGACCAAAGTGGCTGATCTTCGACGGCGACATAGATCCCATGTGGATCGAGTCACTCAACACTGTCATGGACGACAACAAAGTGCTGACTCTCGCGAGTAACGAGCGTATCGCGCTCACAAAGCAAATGAGACTGCTCTTTGAAATTTCTAACTTGAGGTAAACAAATTAGTGTATACTCGTGTAATCGTTGCATTCATCGATGTATAATTTTAGAACGGCCACGCCTGCCACAGTCTCTAGAGCTGGGATCTTGTACATAAATCCGCAAGATCTTGGGTGGAATCCGTAAGTGCGAAAAGAAAACCACCATAATCGTATGTTTTTACGAAAAAAAATTGTTCTGTAGGTTTGTGCAGAGCTGGATAGAGACGCGAGATGTGAACGAGCGTGGCAATCTGCAGATTCTTTTTGAGAAATATATACCGCCTCTTCTCGAGGTGACCAAGATGAAGTTCAAGAAGATTACGCCTATTCCGGAAATCGCGCATCTCGAGATGCTCTGTAATCTGCTCGATTGCTTTTTGACGAAAGACAATGTCACTCCCGACTGTCCGAAAGAATGGTAAGTACGCAATTATTCTAAATTTGTCATTGATATTCAAGACAGGCATTGTTTAAAATACTGTAAAATTAGGTACGAGCTGTATTTTTGCTTCTCCTGCATCTGGGCGTTTGGTTCGGCCATGTTCCAAGATCAACTGGTGGACTGGAGAAACGAGTTCAGCAAATGGTGGGTCAGCGAATTCAAAGCAGTCAAGTTCCCATCGGGTAGCAACATTTTCGGCTACTACATCGATCCGAAAACGAAGAAGCTGGCGCCGTGGGACGAACAGGTCGGTAGATTCGACCTCGATCCAGAGATTCCCCTTCAGGTAATAACAATTTACTTTAATTTAAGTAAATCGTTAAAAACGAGCAAATAGAAATTATCGTATCTTGTATTTGGGATCTTTAGGCAACATTAGTGCCGACCGCTGAAACGGTTCGTATTCGGTTCTTCATGGATCTGCTAATGGCTCGCAAAGTGCCGGTGATGCTAATAGGCGGTGCAGGGTCGGGTAAAAGCGTCATTGTCGCCGACAAGCTTTCTAGCCTTCCCGACAATTATAACATTGCTAACGTGCCATTTAACTACTACACGACATCTGGTTATTAAACATTTCTCTTTAATGAAATAAATTCATTCAGAAAATTGCGCGAACGAAAAATATTGTTTTTTTTTTCTTTTTGTAGAAATGTTGCAAAGAGTTTTGGAAAAGCCTCTAGAAAAGAAAGCTGGTCGTAACTATGGACCTCCAGGTACAAAGTCTTTGGTTTATTTCATTGACGATTTGAATATGCCCGAGGTAGACACTTACGGTACGGTTCAGCCGCACACAATTATTCGTCAGCATATGGATTATAATCATTGGTAGTATTTTACTTATATAACATTTTTCTTTTTCGAATAAAATATTAATATAAGAAAAAAAAATTTCTCACAATTATTTTATAGGTACGACAGACAAAAATTCACTTTGAAAGACGTTCACAACACACAGTATGTCTCTTGTATGAATCCGACTGCTGGAAGTTTCACGATTGATGGTCGACTTCAACGACATTTTGCTGCTTTTGCTGTGAGGTAGTATCGCATGCCTTTATAAACATTAAGAGATTTACAATATTAAACAAAAAATAAAAAATTCTTAAAATTGAATTTTAAAGTTTCCCTGGAAAAGAGGCGCTCAAGACAATCTACAGTCAAATTTTGGATCAGCATTTAGGCAACGCAACACTTAAAATAGTCCCGACGATTAACAAGATAGCTGAGGTTTTCTTGGATGCCGCTTTGTTCCTCCACGATAAAGTCACTGCTACATTCCTACCAACAGCCATAAAGTTTCATTACATTTTCAATTTGAGGGACCTCTCAAATATTTTCCAGGTAATAACAAATACAGGATTAAACCTTTTATTCAAATTACTGTTAATAATTAAAATTGTCGTAGGGTATTCTTTTTGCGAACGGCAATACTATACCGACCAACAACTCTTTCCTTCGTCTCTTCATTCACGAAGCCACACGAGTTTACTGCGATAAGCTCGTTAGCTTCGAAGACAAGAAAGTCTTTGATCAGCTTTTGCGGGACGCTTTGAGGAAATACATTCCTGTAATATGCTATTAACATTTTTTTGTCAATATTATGACGAATTGATATTTCTCATTTAATATTTATTTGTATGTATCAGATGTTCGAAGAAGAATTAGTTATGGCCGAACCAATTATATTCTGCCACTTTGCGGAAGGTGTCGGCGATCCCAAATACATGCCGATACGCGATTGGCCACACCTTGAGAAATTACTTACGGACGCCCTTCTAAATTATAACGAACTGGTCCATATAAAACACATTTTTTTACAAAAACTCCATTTATATTTCTACCAACTTTCAATTTTATCATAGTGAAACATTTTTCATGAAAAACAGGTATCTGCAATGAATTTGGTGATGTTCGAGGATGCCATGTATCATGTTTGTCGTATAAATCGTATCTTGGAGTCACCGAGAGGTAATGCGCTTCTCGTTGGTGTCGGTGGAAGCGGAAAACAGTCTTTGTCCCGATTATCTTCGTTCATTTCTTCTTTAGAAGTAATGAAACATCCCCTCTAAATATAATTTTATTTTATTTTATACTATAAATAATTAGCGGTTAAAAATTATTCTTACAGGTGTTTCAAGTGCAATTAAGAAAAGGCTATTCGTTGAACGATCTCAAAGCCGATTTGGCTCTACTTTATATGAAAGCTGGAGTGAAGAACATCGGCATTACGTTCCTAATGACAGACTCTCAAGTAGCGCAGGAAAGATTCTTAGTTGTCGTGAACGATATGCTTGCCTCTGGAGAAATTCCCGATCTTTTCCCTGACGACCAGATCGAGGGTATCATAAATGCCATGAGAAATGAGGTGAAACTTGTTAATTAATTTTTGTAATTTGTGACAAATATCTCTGGAAGCTAATGTGTTTATGAAAATGATAATTTAATTTTTAAATAGGTGAAACAAGCAGGAATGCTGGATACCAAAGAAAATTGTTGGAAGTTCTTCATAGATAAAGTGCGGAGGCAGCTAAAGTGCGTTTTGTGCTTCTCGCCTGTCGGAGCTACTCTGCGAAAAAGAGCTAGACAGTTTCCAGCTATCGTCAATTGCACATCTATCAACTGGTTCCAAGACTGGCCGCAGGAAGCTTTGGAATCAGTATCCACACAGTTCCTTATGGTAAATTTAATAATCTCATACAAATTTTAATTCCAATTATCTTACATTTATTTAATGTTATTTAATTTAGGAACTGGATGTTCTTCCCGAAGAATATCGAAAGTCAGTTTCCTTATTTATGTCCTACGTTCATACGAGCGTCAACGAAGTTTCCAAAATCTACCTGCAAAATGAAAAGAGATACAATTACACAACGCCGAAATCGTTTTTGGAACAAATCGCACTGTATTCGAAGCTTTTGAAAGAAAAGACGGTTAATTTGAAGGGGATGATCGAGCGGTTGGAAAATGGTCTAGAAAAGCTTAATTCGTGCGCTGGCCAAGTAAATAAATTTTATGAAAAAATAGTTTTCTACACTGCCAGAGAATCAAATTTTAAATGTAGTAAAAAAATAATCATATTAACTAGGTAGACGAATTGAAAGTAGTTTTGGCGGTTCAAGAGGTGGACCTTAAAAAGAAAAACGATGTAGCCGATAAAATTTTGGCAGAGGTCACTGCTGAAAACACAAAGGCAGAAGTTGAAAAAGCTTATGGTAATTACACGAAGCTCCTAAACGCGATAAGAAGTCGAGCTGTAACTATACTTTCTAATTTTTAGTATCCGAGGAGGAGGCGAAAGTAGCTCTAATCAAGGAAGAAGTTTCGGCGAAGCAGAGAAAGTGCGACGAGGATTTGGCAAAGGCCGAGCCTGCGGTTAGACAAGCAGAAGCAGCTCTAGATACATTGAACAAAGTAACGACTGACAAAATTTTTATTTTATCTCTGCTATATTTTACATATCAGTAAACATCATGATCCAATAAAATATTTTTTCCAACTCACTTAGAACAATCTGACAGAATTCAAAGCATTCGCATCGCCGCCAGAATCGGTAGCGAAGGTAGCGCAAGCCGTCCTGGTATTGTTCTCACCAAGGGGCAAAGTACCAAAAGACAGGAGTTGGAAAGCTTGCAAGGCAATGATGGGCAGTGCGGATCAGTTCCTCTCGAGCCTGAAAAACTACGACAAGGAAAACATTCACCCCGAGGTCGTCAAAGCTATTCAGCCTTACATCAATGATAAGGGTATTTCATTATTATTTTTCTTTTTCCTCTTTCCTGCAAAATGATATTACTTTCAATGTCAATTTTTCAAACTTTCCAAGAATTCGATCCGGACTTCATATACTCGAAGTCGCAAGCCGCGGCTGGACTCTGCAGCTGGGTGATAAACATCATGGTGTTCCACTACATAAACGCGGACGTGAAACCGTTCCGGCAGGCATTGGCCGCGGCGAACGCAGAATTAAAAGCTGCCATGGATAAGCTCACGGCTTTGCGAGCTCGCTTGGCAGTAAGTAGATTTCTTTATCAAGTCAAAACAGTCGTTTTCTATTATAATCTTCTTCCCCAATCAAAAACCGTTTGCAATTATAAACTTTAAAATAATATTTCTAACAATAGAAAGGGAACGCGTATTTTAATACATTTCTACGATTTCTCAAACCGGCTTTGCATCCATTCGCGTGCGTATTCACTCCAATTATAGAAGCGCGCTATTTTAGATCAAACGCGACATAATGAAAGCGTGGCTCATGACGCACACGTGCGTGTCTGTCTGTGTCTTAGGAATTGCAAAAAGTGTTGGACGCTCTGGGTGAGAAAATGGACATAGCTATGGCGGAGAAGCAAAAGTGCCAAGCCGAGGCGGACGCCACGGCGACTGCAATAGACTTGGCAAACCGACTGGTGAACGGCCTTGCGTCGGAAAAAGTTAGATGGGCGGTCACTGTGGAAGAGTGAGTATGCGCGCTTGTAATCGCGATTATATCTTGCACTTGCAGAGTAATGATTTTCTCTTTGAGTATAGGTTGAAAGAGTCGGGTGAGAAGATACCGGGCGACGTGCTACTGGTCACTGCCTTCATTTCGTACGTGGGCTGCTTCAGTCGCAAATACCGTTTGGACTTGCTCAACGTACACTGGGTGCCTTTTATGGGATCGATGGAGACACCGATACCGAGAACGGAAGACCTCGATCCGCTCACCTTGCTCACCGACGATGCCCAGATCGCGCAGTGGAATAACGAGGGTATGTAATTAATCACGACGAATTTCTATGAAAAAGAAAAATATAATTTATCGATTATTTTTCTTTTTTTTTGGTAGGTCTACCGACGGACAGAATGTCGTCGGAAAACGCGACGATCCTCACGAACACATCGCGGTGGCCGTTGATTATTGACCCACAGCTGCAGGGCATCAAGTGGATCAAGAACAAATACGGCGAGGAGCTGAAAGTCTTGAGACTGACGCAAAGAAGCTATCTCGATAGGATTGAATTCGCGATCAGCAATGGCGAAATCGTCCTCCTGGAGAATATTATGGAGACCGTTGACGCGGTGCTCGATCCGATTCTGGGTCGTGTTTTAGTGAAGAAAGGCCGGTTAGCAATGTTTTTTTTTATATATAAGTATGTAGATTGAGCTTTGTGATATTTAACAATTGTATTGATTGCTTTTAGAGCTATTAAAATCGGAGATAAAGAGGTCGATTACAATCCGGAATTCCGGCTGATTCTGCAGACGAAATTGGGCAACCCGCATTATAAACCCGAGATGCAAGCTCAGACGACTTTGATTAACTTTACTGTCACTCAAGATGGCTTGGAGGAACAACTGCTCGGCGAGGTCGTAAAAGCTGAGAGGCCTGATTTGGAAACAACCAAGTCTGAGCTCACCAAGCAGCAAAACACTTTCAAAATTACACTGAAAACTTTGGAAGACGATCTTCTGCAAAGGTATATACAATAAATATCTATTTAATATAAGAGATAAATATCGCAAATTTTTCTCAGGCTGTCGTCAGCGGGACCGAATGTGCTGAGCGACGTAGCGCTCGTAGAGAATCTCGAGACCACTAAACGCACAGCAGCGGAGATCGAGACAAAGGTGGCAGAGGCGAAGGTAACGGCTGTGCGCATCGACGAGGCTCGCGAATGGTACAGACCTGCAGCCTGTCGCGCCAGTCTTCTGTACTTCATTCTCAACGATCTCAGTAAGATCAATATGTTGTATCAGTTCTCTCTGAAGGCCTTCAGCGTCGTGTTTCACAATGCTATAAGGTGAACTTCCCCCTGCAAAATTTTTAAATGAGAATAAACTTTTTTAACATTATAAAGAGTGATATATCGCTTATTGTTGTAATTCTAGGTTTGCGCAACCTGCACAAGAAATTGCTAAACGGGTGAATTATCTGATCGATGGCATAACTTACTTGGTGTTCGTGTACACGAGCAGAGGACTTTTCGAAGCGGACAAGCTTACGTTCTTGTGTCAAATGACTATTCAGGTTCCGCATCTTATCAATTTTTGTTTCCACTCGTAATTAAATATACAACGTTAACCATTTATTTAAGCGGTGATATTTCTCACAACGCAGATTCTTTTGCAAACGAAAGAAGTCGATCGTTCAGAGGTAGACTTCCTCCTGCGCTACCCATACGATCCGAACATCGTCAGTCCAGTTGACTTCCTGAGCAACTCGAGTTGGGCAGGGATAAAACTACTGAGCGCTCGCGAGACTTTCCTGAACCTCGACAAAGACATCGAAGGTGCAGCTAAGCGATGGAAGAAGTTCGTCGACTCGGAGAATCCCGAGCGAGAGAAGTTCCCTCAGGAGTGGAAGAACAAGACCGCTTTCCAGCGTCTGTGCATGATGCGCTGCCTGAGACTCGATCGAATGACTTATGCGGTCAAGTAAGTGACGATCGATTACTTAGGATCAATATTGTCCTGAACATTTTAAAAAATGACAAAAACTTTGAGCAGATGCTTCGTCGAGGAAAAATTAGGCCCGAAGTTCGTGGAATCGCGGTCACCTCCGTTCACGAAATCCTTCGAGGAAACCAGCTCCATTACTCCTGTGTTCTTCATCCTATCTCCCGGCGTTGATCCCCTCAAAGTAAATCTCCAACAATACCATAGAATAACATTGTTTCTACAACGATTCGTAACGATATCGCTAGGACGTTGAAAAACTCGGCTACAAGCTGGGATTCACCGCGGAGGCGCACAAGTTCCACAATGTGTCTCTAGGTCAGGGTCAGGAGCCCGTGGCCGAGGCTGCCATGGACCTGGCCGCCGCCGAAGGTCACTGGGTTATCCTGCAGAACGTACATCTCGTGAAGAATTGGCTGACGAATCTCGAGAAGAAGCTGGAACAACTGGCGGAAGATCCTCACGACAGCTACCGGCTGTTCATCAGCGCCGAGCCGTCGTCCGACCCCCACGAGTCTATCATTCCTCAAGTAAATATACCAAGACTTATAGGTATTAAGTATATGAATGTAGCGAAGGATGGTTCGTTTGTAATGGTTTTTAATGTTCAATAGGGAATACTGGAATCGGCCATTAAGATAACCAACGAACCGCCCACGGGCATGCACGCCAATATACACAAGGCTCTCGACAACTTCAGCCAAGAGACGCTCGAGTCGTGCACAAAGGAGGCGGAATTCAAAGCCGTTCTGTTCGCCTTGTGCTACTACCACGCGGTCGTCGCAGAGAGACGCAGATTTGGACCTCAAGGCTGGAACAGGGTACAGTTACACATTTCGCATTAACCGTAAAACACAAACTCTAAATGCAAAAATCTTCCTCTAGATCTATCCCTTCAACTTCGGCGACCTCACGATAAGTGTATCCGTGCTGCTGAACTACCTGGAGAACAACAACCGGGTGCCATGGGAGGACCTACGCTACCTGTTCGGCGAGATAATGTACGGTGGGCATATAACCGACGACTGGGACCGTCGGCTCTGTCGCACCTACCTCCTCGAGTTCGTCAAGCCCGAGCTCGTTGACGGCGACTTAAACTTCGCGCCCGGGTTCCCAGCACCGCCAAACTCCGATTACCTCGCGTACCACGAGTACGTGGATGACTTCCTGCCAGCTGAAAGCCCCGTTCTGTACGGGTTGCATCCGAATGCTGAGATCGGTGAGTTTAGAGGGTTGATTGGTTGATTTATTGATGATGACGGGAATGATGATTTGATTTGTGCTTGGTTTAGGGTTCTTGACTGTGACGTCGGAGAATCTGTTCCGCACTGTTCTGGAAATGCAGCCGCGGGATGTTGGCGAGACGGCGGGTGCAGGGATGTCACGCGAGGATAAGGTCAAGGTCATCATCGAAGATATAACGGATAAGCTGCCGGAGGAATTTAATCTGATAGAATTGATGGGCAAGGTACGAAATAATCTGCTTTTTAGACGAGTTGTAAAAATGTGGTATATTATACAATGCAAAATATTAACGGCATAATTTTAGATCGAAGACAGAAATCCATACACCATCGTTGCTCTTCAAGAATGCGAACGTATGAACAATCTGTGCTCGGAGCTACGAAGATCGCTGCGAGAGCTGGAGCTCGGCTTGAAAGTTGGTGCAACTAAAATTTGTTTCGTTTTTGTAAAAATAACTCATACGTAAAAAAACTCGTGTCTTTTTTAGGGAGAACTGACGATTAACGCCGATATGGAAGACTTGCAGAACTATCTCTTCATGGACGTTGTACCGCCCGCGTGGACCAAGAGAGCGTACCCCTCGAGTCTCGGGTTGACCAACTGGTTCGCCGATCTGTTGAATAGGTATACTGAGCTGCAGGCTTGGACGTCTGATTTCACGGTGAGATAAGCCATTCTTAATTGTTGTACAATGAAAATACACACAGAGAGACTTATAATCTTCATAATCTTCTGTGCAGCTTCCGGCGTCGGTGTGGCTGGGTGGATTCTTCAACCCGCAGTCCTTCCTCACGGCCATTATGCAGCAAACCGCGCGCAGGAACGAGTGGCCTCTGGACAAAATGTGCCTGTACTGCGATGTAACGAAGAAGCAAAAGAACGAGTTCAAGTACGTATATGGGTCGATTTTTTACCTAGAACATATTAGTGCTAGAGTATTTATAAATACTCTAATATTATAATATCTTCATCTCGTCCTGATTGTACTTAATAATTAACAAAACACTGGTTTTGATATTTGTCATAATAATGTCTTTCTTTTCTGTGCAATAGATATTAGTTCTTAAAACTTTCTACATCGTAATTGTTACTATCAACTGTGCAATTTTATGAAAATTCTTTCCATAAACTTGACTGTCATCAGATAAGAGCATATCTGTCTATTTATTATTGCAGCGCGCCGCCGCGCGAGGGTGCCTACATAAACAGCCTGTTCATGGAAGGCGCACGCTGGGATACCAATACCGGTTCAATCGCCGACTCGCAGCTGAAGGAGCTGTTCCCCCAGATGCCCGTCGTCTACGTTCGCGCCATCACCCAGGACAAGCAGGACCTGAAGAACATGTACGAGTGCCCGGTGTACAGAACACGCTCACGCGGTCTCACCTATGTCTGGACGTTCAGTCTAAAGAGCAAGGACAAGCCGACCAAGTGGACCCTCGCCGGTGTCGCCATACTCCTGCAGATCTGAGGTCTTTGGTTTTTTTTTTTTTTTTATTTTCTTTTGTGACGGTTTTTAATGACTTTTACTTGCTGTGATGTCTGAATAAATCGTATTTTCATGTCGCGTGAAAAGTATTCTGTTATATTTTGTTGAATTTTTGTAATGAAAGATAGGGATGAATGGTGATTTTGTTACGCGTGCCAAAAGTTGTAAATTATGGAGTTTATAAACGGAAGCAAAATAAAAATAAGTCTATATGACTTTGAAGGTTTCAAGAATGCTAAAATAGTTTGAGGTTTAAAAATAGATCTTTTTAAATCGGCTGAGAGCTCAACGGAGCGTTGTTATTTCACAAATATTTCTTCCTTATCATCAGCGGCTGTGATTTCTACTTTACCTCTACTACTGATTATGCAGCTATTCCTGCGTGAAAATATTATATGAAATCTCATATGAGATAATCGTAATTGAAACTAACAACGATCTTATATTGTAGTTCTTACATGAGGTCGTTATACGAATTTCCAGACTTCTGAGATCTATATGAGATCTCATATGAGATCCTATCTGCAATTTTAATTAATTAATAATTTATTTTTACTGTAAAACCACGAATTAATATTGTATTATTGAATATTTAGAAATAAAATATTAACATTAGTAAAATCTATTGATAAAACTTTATTTCTCTTTTTTCAGATTTATTAAAATGTATACGGTTTATTCATACTTTTACATTAAAAATTATTTATTATATTAATTGAAACTAACAATAATCTCATATTGATCTCATATGTCTGAAATTCTATAACGATCTCATATGTGATGGCTGTTAGTTTCAATTACGATCTCATATGTGATCGTTGTTAGTTTCAATTACGATCTCATATGAGATCTCATATAATATTTTCACGCGGGTTACCATTGTCATTGATCGTTCATTTATTGTAACATACAGTTGATTACCAACTTGTTATTATTACATTTATATTTAATATATTTTTTGGAGTTAAAATTGCTAGAGTGGTAACATCTCTTAAAATAAAATCATATTTTAATTAATATCTTGTATAAAAAATTAATCTAACTTTAGTAAAAAGAGCTGCAAATTACTTTATATTTCAGATACATATCACCAAGGGTGAAAATCTATTAGGATAGTTTTAAAAATTATAGATTTTTAAATACTTTCAGCTATTATTAAAAAATAAGTTAATTCCACTTAAAACTAAATTTACATTTCCTATGCGAAATACGAAATACAAAGTGCTATTTATCGTTTGCAAACTTTAAATTATACTCTTTGATAAAAATGTCAATGGATTTACAAGTGTCTCTGAATTAGTATCACGCATATTTCGAATATTATATAATCGTTAGGTTAAATAATACAATTTGACAATTATTCGACCTTTTACATATTACCTTAAAAATTGAATTCTCATGATTCTTCATAGCACGTTTAATATTATATTATTAATAATACTACTGAAAAATTAATTTGTTTATTATAGAAAATTATAAACAAACTAAAAGTGAACATTTCTATTTAATGAAGTGTATGCATATAACCTTTTATTTAGTATAGTTAATTTTATTAGTTTAATAAAATATTATGAACATTGTTGAAATTTAAATAAAAACAAAAAAAAGAAGGTCCCACCGAGATTTGAACTCGGATCGCTGGATTCAGAGTCCAGAGTGCTAACCATTACACCATG
>UXGD01002466.1:0-25919 GCA_900474315.1 Torymus auratus | reverse complement strand
AATATTATTTTGTTACTTTTAGGGTTTTTAGAGATGAAAAACCAATCGACTATAAAATGTCCGCTTGGGAAGAAATGAGTTAAACAGCTACATTGTGTATAGGTGTTGTGCTACCAGCTATATACGCATAGTCCGGCTAACACCGATTCTTTCTCGGTCACTGATGCTCAAACTCTCACTTCTGAAGAAGGACATCCCTTTCATTCATATGATGTTCCACCACATTTAGGAGAAACTCAGATACCTGACTCACATCTTTTCTCCTCTTTCATCTGCTTACATCTAGCACAACAAATGGCCCCATATTCTGAAGGTCACGTATCCTCAGGCGACTATACTTCAAATCAATGCCAGATGAGCTAAGCCCAAAATATCCTCGGAAATCCATGAGTCGTATCCAGCGCATAATGGCGAAACACGTTCGGAATAAGTGATGAACTGCCCCAGCACAGGACTATAGTCTAAAGATACTTACCATCAGTTAAGACCAATAGGTTTAGCAAAACATGTCTATAATGATCGTTAATCTGGAAGAGCAGCATTGAGCAACTGCGACAATATTTAATCGCAAAAAATGCTTACCTAGCTATTATGCTTGACCTTTAGTCTCAAGCTGCCTTGCCACTGCAACGATTGGCGAACAACTATACCACGACAATATTAACAATTTCAAATATCCCTATAAACATTGTTAATAATCATATACAAGTGAACCGCCAAACCATTATTGAAATCTCACCCCCGAATCGCGCAACCCTCTGTACATAAGCGTCACGGTTTACACCCTTGCGTGCGTCAACGTGACCTATACCTATACCCTCACGCTTGATACGAACGTTGCAGCACGCGTCACTGCACAATCGTGCGACACGTTGTTGTATCGATCACGTTGACGCGGCAGGTATGCATTTTGCAGCAGGTTGCTGCGCTTTTGTGCGATGTAAAGCGTTCGAATTTTGCGAAGCTCGCGGTCTTCATCTTCATTGTCTTCGTTGTATAGGTCTTGGGGAAGAAGGTCAGTCGTCGATTGATCGGGACGAGTGGTTCGAGTAGACATTGAAGTTAAAGTGTTAGTACGCGTATAGCTGTATCGTAACAATGCAGTACTATAGTATATAGCTATTAAAAAAAAAAAAAGTACTGTATTATTAAGCGGTGATAAAAACCTCTAAGCTTAAAACATTCGTTAAAAACCTCTAAGCTTAAAAATATAAACTTAAAAGTATAAAATGTATAAAAATAGTGAACAATCCTCATTAGTTAAAAGTCGTGCACTTCCGAAATAGCGACTATGCACTCTGAAATAGCCAAATCGATTATTTTAGAAGTGTATATTAACTTTTTTTTAAATAGCGAAATTTAACTATATAAAAAAAAGTTAATATACACTGATAAATAGTCGATTTGACTATTTCGGAGTGCATATTCAATATTTCGGAAGTGCACGAGTTGTAACTATTGAAAAAGTGATTTTTCATTATTTTACATTTAGAGAGTGCACATTACTATACGATAAACGCACGTTCATTCTTTATAGCCTATAAAAATACTTCCTTCCCTCAGGTCACGCCATTTCTCAATCAATACACAAAAATATACTTCATGCCAACCTAACGCCACCCTTACACATACGTTCCGCATCGTTCACTGCACTCTCACTCTTCCCCTATTCTCGTGCAATGGCCGATTAAAAGATTTTCCGCTCGATCGATTGCGCGCCCGACGTAGTCGTCGACGCATTGGCGCATCCCACTCGTGTCGCGCACTGTATATATATGCGCTAGTAGCACTGTATGACGCAAGCTCGGAGAGTGCAAAAAGAGAGAGAGGGAAGCGCTCGGGCGCGTCACGTGCGTCATGGAAAGGAACGGTGATGTATGCACGCACGCACCGACAATATCACGCGACGACGACCCTTTTAGCGCTGTCGTTTTGTCGTCTCGAGAGAGCATGCATGGATGCGTGAGTGCGATAAATATATTTCGAGGTGGGGAGAGAAGTGTATATGTATGTGTATGGGATGGTTGGCTTCGTCGGTGGCTGTGTGTATGTATACGGCGGCTTGGAGTTTTGAGGTTTCTTTGGTCTGGAAAGATAAGGCATGGGAATGGAGTTTCGAGCGTATGTATATATAGTTATTTTTGGAATTATCGGTGGGAATTCGACAATTATCATGTTGTGCATAATATTGTGTAGAAGTATTTCTTACGATATACGTAATATTGCGAAAAAAATCACTCTTATACGGTGATTAGGTACGTTTGATCGTTGTTCGCATCTTCTGGGAATTTTTCGACGTTAAATGTCCAATTTTACAAACCGAAGCTTACGTAAAAATAATTCATCTGCGATATATATATACTCCTTACATGCTACGCTGCTTGCTTTACATTATTTGTCGAAAAATCTTCTTCTCTCTACGAGGAACTCGGAGTTGCATTAGTTCCGCGAATTGTTTTCGCTCCAGATAATGCACGTGCATCCGTTTTTTAACGTATGATGATATAGTCCGCTGTTTACTTCTCTTTATATTTTTCATTTTTCCTCCATCGAGAAAAATCTTCATAATTTTTAATAATATAGTTTAATTCGTATCTATACATACATGAGTGACTCAGTTGTCCGTTGCATGATCAAAAAGCGTCGGCATTGCTCGATTATCTACTTTCTTATTATAATTATAGTTGTTGTGGCTAGCACGATTTTTAACTACCAAGATTATTAAACGCGATTTTTCATCATGTTTATAAGATGTTCAACAAAATTTTTTCGCATAATATAAAAAAAAAATAATTTCTTTACTTCAACAACGAAAGAAGCAGAAATTTTCGCAACACACTTCGCTCTAGTTTCCCCGCAACATTTTATCATTACCCGCGCTCTTTTAATAGCACCGTACCCACAAATATATACACACAACAATGGAAAAGCTATCCTGCGCGCGATTTCTTTCGTCGCGTTTCCACGTATCTATATAATCGTATAACAATTCACAAACAAAACGTCACATGTTTTTCCCTCGCATTTCTTGACAAAACTGACTTGCAACTACTTTATCAGAATATATATACACGACGCTGCGTTCTGATACCCGTGTTGTCATGCATATTTACCAGATTCAACGTCGATGTAGCGGAACGAGTATATAGTCCCGCGCTTCTCGGAATAATTTTTCTCTTTTTTCTTTTTCTTTCGCCGTGCCTGCGGGAGTCTGCACGACTAAACTCAGCTTTCTGCCTATACAAGGTTCGCCACTACCTTGTTTGCACGAATCTGAAATTAATCGACGTTATTATACATTCTTTGTGCCTCGTTTGTCATATATAATAGGATATATTTTAAGTGCTTCAATAAACGCGCGACCGTTTAATTTTAAAACTTATAAGGAAGCTGCTGCTGCTGTAGCTTCATTTTTTCCCACTATACCCCCAACGATCCATTCACTCGTGCGGCCTAATCTAATAATTATAAACGTTAACGCGCGCATATATTCCGAGAGCCTCGCCAAGGTCTCGGTCGCGGAAATCCCCAGCTACCGCTCTCCGCTCATGATTTCGTACTATACACCGATAGCTACAAGATCTACACTATACTAACGCGTGACACTGCAGAATGATATCGGGCACCACCGAAACCCCCATCTATACTCTCTCCATTTAAAAAAGAGAAAAAGAACGCGCGGAATGTACACACGCGCGGTTCTATATTTAGATCCAGCGAGTATATACCTCGGGGCGACTGTCCTCGCGACCCTGCGTGCGAGAGTCTGTTTGCCGCGATTTCGCGTCACGCGAGAGAGGCGGGGGCTATCGACTCGCGAGCCCGCAAGCAAGGTCGTCTCGCGCGTGATCTTTTTCTTTTCTTTCTTTTTTTTTGTTCGTGTCTTCGTCGGGTAGATAGATGGGAGCGTTGGGTTGGGTATTGTTTTCGACGGGGCGAGTGAGGCACGGGAGGAAGTGCGGCCTTTTTTTTCGTTAATGCCCGGAGAGATTGGGTTTTTGTTTGTTTGCGTATTATGTGTGTGTATAAGGGATACGAGGAAAAGGTTTAACGGTAGGGAAAGAGAGGTGAGTGAGATGGGTAATTTATTCCCGCGAGTATTTTGCTCGATGTTTGGGCGTCAATATATATAGAGGCGTTTTATACGCAGTTGCTGAAGAATGTGATTTTTAGGTGGCGGCGAGTGTTTATGTAGCATGTAGGTGTGAAGATGTTGAAGTTGACAAGTATTATTATATTCACTATCTATAAATTAGATTAGTAGTAATATATTTATTTATAAAAGTTATTAATAAACTTTAATGGTATAGTATAGATATATGTATAGTTGAAAGAATGATGGACAATCTGATTATAGACTGTTTATTATGATTTAATTTTCAGACAAGTCCATAACCGCCTGGTGCACCATTATATACCCGTCTTCATATGCCACAAAATTTCAAAATATTATGTACAACTTCACTGTCAGTTATCTCTACCAAAATCTACTATTATGTACTTTCCTTATACCCTCTCCTCTATCTTACCCATTATCGTTTTCGCATTATCAAAAATTATCTATTTATGTAACACAAGAAGAAAGCTGTCCCAAAGTACGTATAACCCTCTCCCCGACACATTTTGCTTTGTATCACTCAGCAACACACGTTATAAGTACGTATACATCGTATATAATTCGCGAGATTCTTCTCCGACATGCCCGATAAGGTCCCATATTTCGTAGCTTGATAAATTCCGTAAGCACTTATCTATATAGCCCGGCGTTATTTAATACACAGACATCCGCACGCCGATCGCCTATCGCCGCCGATAATGTATTATATTCTATGATATTCATGCCTCGTTTTAGGCATAAACAAAGCACTCTATGCGCGAGCTAAATATTTCGCGTGCTCATCACGCGAGTGATTAGTGTTATATAGGCGGCGCTCAGACGTGTGCGATACATATTATACATAAGTAGGCGAATTGTTATCTTTTCTTTCGCGAAATCGCGCAATTGTTATTGATTAGTCTGTGTGTGTCTGCGTGGGTGGCATGACAATGTACAACGCGTTATAGTGACCTAGGAACGAATGTTTTGTTTTTAACGTTATCACGTTTATAGGTTAGTCATGCTCGCTCAATCAATTGCCGATCTCTCTTGATTCCGCGGCTTTGATATTAGTGATTGACATTATATATACGCGCGCGGGGCTTATTCAGAGAAATCACTTGGCTTAATCTATCGGCGCAGCGTCTTGTTAATTGTTTCGAAGTTGAAGAAAAAAAAAACGTCGTAATGAGATTGAAGTTCAATGGTTAATATGATAAAATGCTCGCGCGCGCCGATCCGTTTCTAGAAAATGCACTTGCAATTATTGTTCCACTTTTTAACGCAGCTTGTATATATACGCGTATAAGTGTATGGAATTAGACCGCGGCGCTAGGTACACGCGTGTGAAAGAAAAATTTGTTCAATGTCAAGTTGAGCATTTGAACGCGGCATTTTTCCATATACACTACACACTTTATTAAGTTATAAAATTTGAATTAACGAGGTTCATTCATTATTCGTATAATATCATGTGTTCGGATCTTATCGAGTTTATCATTATTAGAGGAAAAAAAAATCATCATGACTTTCGAAGCACTTCTCTAATTATCGAATCTCGAACATGGATCTGACGTCTATACACTGTAAAGTACAGTCACGCGTAAAGATAGCTGCACATCTGCGCGATGATGTCGGCGCGTTGATAGGAGAGAGAGAAAGAGAGGAAAGTAGTCAGTCCAAAGCAGTCTCTGGAATGCGGACAATGTAAATTGAATTATTTGTCGGTGGAAAATAACTCTTAGCGAACCTTCGCACCACAATTTTGCAGTAACATCTATACCAATTAAAACACACACGTGAATCTTAACGTAAACTTGCCCATTTCAAAACCAAGAAAAGACACTGACGCAGTTCTCTTAAAAATACATTATTCACGTTTACCGAAACATCCGCTTATCTATTATTCCATCTTCCACGTATTCGTAAATTCAAATCAACCTTCCCCCCTCTCTCTCTCTCTCTGTCTCTCTCTTCTCCACCCCAAAAACACTCTCCACCTCTCTCTTACATAAACCCGTGACTCTCCGCGCTACCTTAAAAGCACTCGCGCCGCTATACACACACTGAAACTCGACCCTCGCAATCGTGTGCTCGCTCTGTCCTTGAGACTTGCTCACGCGCTCTCTATATAACGTTCATCGCGAAAGCGCGAGAGATTTTGCAATGCTAACTCTTCGGCCTTTTTTTTCTCTCTTTCGACGCATGGCGAATGAGGGCAGAGAGCGCCGCGCGTGCATTACGGGAATCGATGAATCTCGGGGATGATGATGATTATATGACGTGTGCGAATGTACGTGCGGCAGAATCTTTCCTGGAATGTGCTAATCGGGCGGGACGGACGTGACGGTTGCTGATTCGTGCGAAGTTCGAGTATATAGATAATTATATATGGTTGGGATTATATCGGGGCGATTTTGATTAGGCGGAAGAATGCGTTTATTAACAGCGCGTAAATAAGATATTTTCGCGTGCGACATTTTGTTTGTCGGTGCGGACAGTAGGGGGAGGAAGTTGAGTCAAAACATTGTTGAGCATAATAAAGCTCACGTGGCGGATGTGCTTGTGTGGCGATTAAAATTAGTAATTTACGGTTATAAATAAGCGTTGTAAAGTTTGTGAGAGTGTTTGGCTTCGACTACTTTTAGATCGCTGGTAAGAGGCCAAACTCATGGCTATTCATGCCGGAGTTATGCGCCGCGGATAGAATCGATCGCATGGCGTTAAGGTATAAACATCGTTTATGATTAGTAATCACGTGTTTCTTTATACGCGGAGTTTTCGAAAACGTAACGTGCGCGTTTTTAACCGTTGTAAATATTGTTTACATTGTATCCAGGGAAAATATTTGCACGCGTGTAATTTAAATTATTTTCACGTGTTTTTATAACAAAGAATTTCTCGTTGCTATACTCAATATTGCACACAGTGACACAGACGCACAGTAGTTGCCTTGATGTATCGTAAATTCCACCTGATTTTACGCAAATTTAATTACAGGCGTGAATGTCAATTGCCAATAAATTTAGAATTATTTATGTACAGAGGTTATTTATACCTTCCTTTTAATTTTATAGTATACGCGTTAATCTTTACACTCTCTCGTTTGAATACTAGATCGTGTTTTTATCCATGTCACCTGTTATTACACGCAGTCTATTAAAATGCAGATAATATGTGTCTTTAAAACTGTTGCCTTGTTTGATGGGAAAAATATTGCTCGCGCGGAAAATGTCCTTGAAAACTAATTTGCCTATGTAAAAAATTAATTTTCCTCTAAAGGGATATAATATGTACATTCCGACTAGATGATTTTTATTTTCAACCGTTTACAATACTTCATGAAAACAGAAAAAATAGCCGCTCTGATCTCCTCAACATTTTCTTTCTCACTTTTCTTTACGCGTGACAGATCGAATCAATTAATTTGAAACGCTTTCGCCGAGGAAAATTTTCGCAACGCCGCGTGCGCGAAATCTTTGCGAAATAACGATCGTGGCGCCGCTGGGCGAAAGAAAGAAAGTGAGAGAGAGAGAGGAAGAGGAGAACGTCGAACGGATTCTTTCGAGCACTCGAAAACTTTCCGCTGTTGTCTTCTGCATCGAGATTCTCGAAGATAACAAATCCGTCCGTTGCTTGTACATGCGCGTACGCGCGTTGTATATATGTGCACTTGTTCGTATGCTACCATATGAGTGGCTATGAAGTATATGGCTCCAGTCAGGGGTAATTTACAAAATTGATCACGTGGCGTGGGCTTGGATTGATTGAGGTTCAAGGTGATGCTGCGGTGCTTCATGTATTTGGATATTTATTTTAAAATCGCGTAACGTTAGATTTTATGTGGTTTTTATTATTTCTTATCATTATACAACAAAGCAATAAATAATTATACATAATTTTATTGTGTAAATTTTGAATACTTTAATAGTACAGCTGTACGTTTATAATTAGTTTTATCTTTGTCTTATGGGTTCATGCAGGAGTAATTTTCAATTATTTAGATAATAAATCAGCTCTGAGTAAAGACACAATTATTGAAGATATGTATTATTGTAATTATAGCTAGATATACATATATGTATATCTAGATCATATGCGAAGTTAAACTTCACTTTAATTTATTCCATATTGAATTAAAAAACACTAAACATTCATGTTTCGTAAAATACATAAAATTTAAATATTTGTTTAGATATATTTGATATAGGTACCTAATTGTAATAAAATGAGAACACTGAGCGAATAATATTTTTCAAACTTCACTTCATCGGTTGTTATGGTAGAACGAAAATTGAACGATAATAATTTTGCCGAGAAAATATTTTTCACATCACATTCTGTTTTTACTACTATGAGTAAAAGGTTCATTATGATCCCGTTCGATAATTATTGTCATAGTGCTTTAATTTACATTTTGCGCAAGTAATTTATATAATAAAAAAAAGTAATTTATATAAATAAAAATGTTCGTGTACGGTGCATCACAATATTGATTACTTTATTACATTTTATTGTTGAACCTTTAATAATAGCGCGAAACTCGCACTCTACTTGGGGGTCAGGTTAAAATATTCCGGTGACCTCTAGAAAAAAATGCGCGTATTAAACAGTAACTGTGTAATTATACGTTCTTTACTTTATTCTTGTGAAAGCTTCTAATATTTAAGCTACAAGCTGATACCCAATTTTCATTCATACCATTATTCGTCTATATAATATTTTACACAGACCCATATTATGACACTTTCTGTAAACTATCAACTTTTGCTTTTTTTTTCAAAATACAGTACATTCCGTGCCACTAAAATTTTTACACATCACGCACTCGAATTATTTACACACGCTTTTATACTTTAGGCACTACACTTTAAACTTAAAAATTCACGCTGCTTCTTACATGATCTTCGCACATAAAACTTAAAAAAAAAACATTCCCTTGTACGATGCAACCACAACCCCACCGCGCATCATCACATAATCACACCGGCGCCACTCTTACGTCACAATATCATTAACCGCGTGGTCGATGGAAAAAACACACACACTCGCGGGTTATATACTTACGGTTACGATCGATCTCCATACACCGCGCACCTGTATTAACATCAGCACCGCGAGGCGGTCACGCGCGATCGGCTTATCTCGAGAGATAACGACGCGCGCGGCGATGACTCGGCGGCTTTCGGAATGCGTTCGAGATTTCGCCGTGTGTGTTTCTCACGCGCGGCGCATGACGCGGTTTATGTATTGATTAAAGTCGCGCGCATTTGTGTATGTAGGTACGGTTGATTGATGGCGAGCGCCTGTGTGATTTGTGCCTTTATTGTTGAGATCTCTGGATGTCCGCGTGTGCGTGCGTGCGTGTGTGATTATTATATATAGGAATGGGTTATTATGTGAAAGGAGAGCAGGTGCTTGATGGGGGGTCTGATGTTTCTAGGGCATATTGTATTGTATGTAAGGAAAATATGTATTTGATTAGCAAAGTATTTGTCTTGGAAGTCTGTTATTTTTACGTAAGGTTATAGATAAAGTTATAATTATTTTCTTCAAACTTGTAACGCTTACAACGAAGCTATTTTTAAATTCTGTAATTACATGTTCTTTTCTTTTCTTGTTGTTGCAGGTGAGTTATATGAAACGATCGCCAAACTTATAAACCATCGGTCATGCGCGAGTAAGCAAACTGTTCTGCATTGAGGACCAATATAGTGAGTATATGTAATATTGAACGTCCATTTCCCGTCAATAATTACAATTACCAATCCAGCAAATCGTGGCAAACCAACGGCTCTGCGCATTGCATCATCCTTGCTCTCTCATATATAATCTCCGCAAATACACACACACACACAAGTGGAACCGAAATACACTACAAACACACAGCTATAGTATATATACACACGCGGACCTCAATTACACATCGTCGCGACTGACTCATCATCGCTGCGCCGCGTCAACACACCTCTCCGACGCCCAATTATCTCTCGCGCGCGTCCATAAATTCGCCTTATCTTGCACTTCGGTGCGCGATAAGCTCTTTCCGCGCGAGTCTATTTCTCTCTCTATATATACACTCGGGCTCTTTCCACCGAGCCACGTCGGTCTCCCCCGCGTCGCGACGAGCTCACGTGCGCGCTCTGCTTTTTCAACGATGACGCCGATATAAAAGGCTCGTTGTCTTGGCGCTAGCGCCGCAGGAAGTGGGAGGGAGAGAAGTAGTGGACTGGACAGCGTCGAGGGTCGTGGAAAGTTTTGCGTGGGGAGTGGAAGGTTAAGGGACTCGGTTGCGGGGGTGAGTAGTCGATGGAAAGGTTGGACGAAGGAATTTTTCGGGTGGTATATTGGGAGTGAGGTGAAGTTGAAATAATACTACGTAATGTGGGGTGAAATAACTTTACCGTTGTTTCTCGTTGAGAAAGTTTTGACTGGTGAAAAATGTTTATTATGGAAATTTTGCAAAAAGCTATTTGATTATCTCATATTTATACATTGCATTTTGAATGTATATACTGAAATATATTCACTGGTTATTGGTAAAATGAGTTTATTTGTGTGAATTGTGTAGTACAATGATGGACGAAATATTTTACCTCGCACACACTTAAACATAGATAATTGCACCTATCGATTAATCAAATCGATCAATCTTTCCCAAAGATTAGATTGCGCAAAAATTTCTCCGATATCTATCATTTCTTAAAATATTGAATAAGTTCCATTGAAATCTGCCAAAACGATCGAGTTTGAATCAACATAATAATTTCAATTATAATGATAAACAGACTTTTTCTGCGTGCTATAGTATTATTTTTCGGTGTTTATATACGCGCGCAGAATACACACAATTCATTATGAAATGTTTAAACACCATATTCAACTTGTAACACAGTAAAGTATATAAGCTTTTTCTATTTTAAATTGGTAATTTCGAGCACTTGACAAATTTGCAGTAGATATATAGTCGGGCATGGCAAGACAGAGAATGGAAAGTTTTATAAGGCTTCGAGCGGCGCGATCAGCGCGGTAAACACACCGCGAGCAGCGCCGTTACGATCCGCAAACGAGGCATAATTACATTAACACCGCGTAATTGGCAAATAAAATTAAATAAAAAAAAAAAAAAACATCGAACTACAGGCCAGCATTAAAAATATTAGTTTAATATATCGAACATAAACCTTGACGACCAAAAAAAAGCAGAAAAATATATTTACGATAGCTGTTATAATCATATCAATTGATACTTTGTTTATTCCTCTTAGCTCGACTTGCATTCAAAAGTGGCAACTTGTAAATCAAATTGCATCACACGTGTCGTTAGTAACGCGCGTAGCCTCGGATAAAAACCACCCCTTAATGACGACTTAATAATGCTCTTAACGATCGAAATGAATTAATTGCAGCTTTTTTTTTCTCTCTCGCTATATAGAATCTCAAACCAGTTCTCCTGATAAGGCGACTTTAAAATATTTATAAATATTCAGGAGCTTCCTGACGCAACCGCGGACGCATTTCTATATGCGCGAGCGCGAATGCACGTGCATTTCCGATGATTAGCCGTAGTACAGCGTGGTATATAACGTGTGGGCGCTTTTTGCCCCAAGGAATTTACCATTTTTCTGGAGAGTAATGGTCGCGAGTGATAATGAGCGGATAGTTGTTGAGGTTGTTTGTTATAATCGCACTTTTTACTCGAAGCAGCTCTCTCGCAGAAATAGTGTAAAGTACTCTGAGTTTACTTATTTTCTTTTTTCTTTATAAATATCTTAGGATTCTGATTCCAATAATTAGAGACAGATTTTCGCTCATCAATACACAAGTTGAAAAGGTTCCTCTTATATATATCCCCCTCCTATTTACCCAATCGCGTAATAACTCCTGTAACCTTTCCTTCGACTCGGTCAGCGAATCCCCCGAACTTTCCTAATTAAACGCGCCGCCTATCTTTCCCTGAGTAATCATCCAACTCCCATCGTGTGTATAACCTCTCTGCCTTTGACCCCGCAAAAGCTCTCCGATCATCCATCTTTATTAAGAACCCAATGCGTCATTCGCCGTAGCCGATCCCCCCTCTTTTCTTCCCGAAAATCTTCTCTCTCGTCTTTACGACGCGACTTATATACACTCCCACGCTGTTTACCGCGCGGAGGGAATATATATATTCAGGTCGCGTGCGCGGAGCTATTTTCGGGCCTGGGAAATTATATTCTCGGGCGCGAAATTCCGCGGGACGGGTATGTGGGCGAATGTTGTTGTTGTGTTTTCCAGAGAGCGAGTGTGGCGGAAAATTGCCGGGGATTTTTTTCCGGTCGGGTTTGTGATTTGGTATAGGTGGAGTTGCGTGTTGGAGGAATTGGTTGTGAATGACTGCTGTTTATGGACAGGGTAGTGGTTATGGAAGTATCTGTGAATTATTGTAATTGGGTGTTTTTTTTGTTATTTATTTAATAACTTTAATTGTGCATTTTTTGTGGAAAAGTAGGTCTTGGCGGTAGATTTGTTTATTTTTTAAATGGTTGTTGAAGGTTGTACTGATTATAAATTAACGTAATGAATATATTTGTAATTACAATTTATAGACAAAGAGCTTTTTATTCTGGGTTCTTAGAAGCGGAGGGATATATAATACGTACGAGTAGAATAACATTGTCTGTGTTTTAAATTAAATTACTTAGTTCATTGACCCGGAACTTGAGGTTGAGCTTTAGAATCTTTATATCTGAGCCTATAAATAAGATATTATGATGATGATATAATTATTCCAAAATGGAGAAAATACGTACAAGTTATTTTTGGGTACTATTACATGAATAACAATATTTCTGGCCACAACAACTATTATTAGACTCCATAAAATGAATTTATTATTCTGTAATAACTTTTCAGTTCTTCTAAAAAAAATTTTTTAAATTTCCTTCTCTAAATGATACCCTACAAATTCTACTTATTCTACTGCAAACCACGAACTCGACAACATTATTAATTACACAAGAAAAACAAATTTTCCTGCTTCTTCCTTCCAACCACAGCACTTCCCGAAAACTTCATCTCTCGACAAACATCAACAATCCGCAGGCAGCGAACGTTACACTTTATACATTATACTTACTCATCGCGAGTGGAGCGCGAATTTTCCGCCGCACGTGCGGGCGCACGATATATATACTTATACACTGTGCGGCTCGTCAGGGTCGCGCGAGAACTCGGTAAACAATAAATTCACCGAAGAACCAGATCGCACCGGTTGAGTCGACGCTCTCGTTCTCTCTCGCAAGCGCAGAATTCCAATTAGCGCGCGTTTTTCCACTCGGACGGTCGCCCGATGAACTCTGCGCGACGTTGGATGTCGGGGAAGCTGTATAGCGGTGCTGCTATTTTTGGAGCATTCGGGTTTGGTTTGTTAGCGAGGTTGCGGGCGACAAGTGTGATTATATTGATTTGTAGTATAGAAACTCTTGTTATAGAAGGTGTAGGAGATTATTATTAATGATAAAAAGTTTGAATGAAAAAAAAAGTTGTAGCGTTCCTCAAAACATCGTAAACAGTCAACAGGCTGTTTTTCCGAGGCGCCATTCATACCAGTATATAAATCATGCGATAATTTGATAAATCGCTCGGTCAATTTACGATTCTAAGAACGTTACGTGTATATCAATGACATACGGGAAAATTATTCCAATTTCCATTCGATATATCGCTCGCCTATAACTCCCGTACAAACACTCCCACGTGAATTGAAACCTTCAAATTCAGCAACTGCGAATCAATAGGCAAAAAAATAAAGAAGCCATTCACCCATCCCCCTCTACCTCACTACAATGTGTATATTTCCCGGAACGGCGGGCCGCTCGCATCCTTAAAAGCGCGCGCGACTGCAGCCGCGCTAATCGCTCGCGCTCGCCGGAGAAAAAGGAAAAGAGATAGGCGGCGGCAGCGGGAGAGGGAAGTCGAGCGGCGGCGAGTCGATGAAAATTATTATGCTCGCGCGCGAGCTAGTCACGTTGCAAGCCACGCGCTCGTGTGATGTAGGTTAGTATTTTTACGACGGAGTGTAAGCTAGCGAGAGAGCGCACAAATACGGCGAACAATCGAGTGTGCGCGGGTGAGGCTTTTATAGGGGAATGGACAGGAGGTTGGTTCCTTTTTGTTGTTGTTGAAAGTGAGAGGATTTCGTGAAATTGGAGATTTATGAGATGTTTTTAGCTAGATCGTCGCATTGAAAGAACCGTGTTACGAAGAGTTGTTTTGAATTCAGCGGATATTGCGTATCGTTTGTCATGTCTGATCAGGCTTGGCGTGTATCTACTTATGCATATTGCACCGGACTGCGGTGGTACATCGGTATTTGCGTTTTTTCTTTTTTGTTCATAGGAGGGAATACTTTTTTATGGATGACTTTTTAGGATTGAAGACGATTATTGTCGCTTTTTAAACAATTATGTTGAATGATTCAATAAAACATTTCGTTGGATATATAAGTACCGAGAAAGAAAGCTTAGTAAAGGTTGATATGCTATCTGGAAAAGCTAACGTAGACTGTAAAAACCCAAAAAATTACCATATTTTAAGGAAAAGTTTATACTATTGTATAAGAAATTTTCTTGTAAACAGTTAGCAAAATTTCTTATAAAGTACTGTAATATTTTGTAATAAAATTATAATTTTTATATTCACTGTAAAAGCAAATGTTTTTACATAGTCTGTGGTATGTTTCTGACACGGCATGGCAATTTATGCAAAACTTTGTATAATTTGTACTATATTAGACTATTTTCTAAATGCACTCTTTAATCAGCTTTTTGGAGCACCTAGAATTAAAGACACTATGTTACTGAAGAAGAAAGAAGAAACTTATGAAAAGCATGCTTTGTGTAGAGTACCTAAAATCAAATAAAAATGTATCAAGTAGTTACATGCCAAACATAGCAAGACCATACACTACCTATATTTTTACAGATTCCTTTGACCTTTGTCTATCTTCCCAACTACTTAAGTAGTTGGTTATGTTATTATGGGTGACAATTAATTGTCACCCATAATCCTCTCCATTCTTTCTCCCCACTCCCCTCACCACCTTAATTTCGGCAATGGCTTTCTTTCTCAAAAAAGTCACGTATATCGAACCACGTCAACCAGCCCTCATACATATATATCCCCTCTCCCTCCTGACCGAAATTGCTCATAATTGCCATAGCTGTGCTGGCCGACGACCGGCTCACGCGCTGTAATAACAACGACGACAAAGCCATTATGCTGCTGCCTACACACTCTCCTCACGGCGCGCGGTCGCGCATGTGACTCGCCTCGCGCCGGTCACATGCTCTCACGTGATTTCTCCGCCGGCGGGTGTCGTCACGCGAATTCCGGATTCCACCGGAGAGACCGCCTGCCTGAGTTGCCTGGAGAAAGGTGCAGTTCGAGCTCGAACGTCCTTCGCGAGATCCACGTGACTCGAAAATAAGGAGGCGGCGCGGTGTATATAAGAGTGCGCATGGCTGGCCGATTTATTGCAGGAAGGAGAAAAAAAGGAGGAGAGAGAGAGGTGATGACCGACTTTGTTATTTATGCTTTTGTATATATAAGGCGCGACGAGGAAAAGTTTAGTAAATAGCGAGTGGATCGGGATATATACGCATGCGAATTGTTTAAAGAGCGGAGTTCGCGAGGTGAAGGTCGATCGTCATGTAGCCGAAAATGTGTTGGATTGGAGAGGAAGTATGATAGTATAAAAATGTTCTCTTTATTGTAGAACGTTTAAGATGATCGAGAAAAGATAAGAGTGGAAGTGTCTCAAAATTACGAACAAATTATTATTTATTAAAAAAAGATTAACGGAATGCCTTTAATAGATAATTCCTATGTCGAGTCTCTTAAATACCAGTGTTTTGTAAAGCAATCAACAGTGTTATTTTTGATTTTGCAAAAAAAAACATTAAGATCGTGACGTTGAACGTTCTTTTTTCGAGATGCAATAAACTTTTTATGATCGGCAGGTTGTTTTATGAGTTATTTTTTTTCCTCAAATCACGAAATTACACAATCAATCCTATCATCACCTGATACCAATCCAAAACTCATCCTCTTTCTCTTCTAAAAATACAAACAGTTTCTATTTTGAAAGCATAAAAACATTCTTAACCAGCCAAACTGCTTTTTTTTCATCGTGAATCCAAGCAAAAACGATTAATTATGTTATATCAGAGAAACGCCTCCTTCGATGTTTGCCTGCGCGCAGGATTTCAGAGAGTCTTGCTGACGTTGTGAATAAAACTTAGCCGATCCAGCTGCTCTATGATGTTTATCTTCCTGTAAATCTGCACTTTCTAAAAATGAGGAAAAAGATGCGAAGGTCGACAATGGATCGAAAATATTTACTTAATCACGACACATTAATAATAGCGCGGGTTTTACAAAGTGCTCTTGATTGTGAAAATAGCGGCGTTTACGTCGAACCGAGCGGTTGATCCTGTTTTTATCGCCGTTAATCATGCTGATATTAATAATGTATATGAATTCGATGAATATACAATGTGGGGCTCTTAAATCATTAATTATTGAAATTAATATCTTTGTTTTTTATAAAGTTGCACTTTATTTTACGAGGGGTTAAGCGGGATCCGACAAAACTCCGTCTAGACATTTTCTATAACTAAAAAAGAGAGAAAAATTACTACAAGTCTTATTTCAACATGTCTGATGAATAATATTAAAGAATGTTTATAACGTTTTAAAGAATGTCCACCTGACTTTTCCTACAGACCACTCGGCTTCACAATCCGCACCAACCCAACAAAAAATCCCAGCACACCGAACCTAATTCACCTTCTTCCTGGAAACACAATCCAAACCTCTATATACACCCACAAAAGAAACTCATTCCGGCGTATTCTGGTCAACAAACGCCAACTGCGTTTTTTCCAGCGCATAATTACTCCGCGCGCGCCTATTCCTCGCGCGAGTATATACGCAGCGATTACTCAATCGCTCTCGGCTTGCGAGTCTCTTTATCCCCGATCCCGGGAACTCGCCGCGCAAAAACTCCAAATCGAGAGAGAGAGAGGCAGCGCTATAGCTGCACGTGACGCGCGCGGTTATAGTGTCACGACCGATGGTTACGAGCGCGAACTAATTGCACGCATGGACGCCCACGCGCGCTAGTCGTCGGTTGTTTACGCTGTGATGGTTATTAATAGAGGCTTGCTTCTCTTTAGGGTTTGTAAAGTCTGTATGAATGTGTGGATTGGTGGGTGAATTGCTTGTTGTCGAGCTCGATTTCTCATTATGTGGGTGAATTGTTATCGTTCACAGGAATTTTGAAAAATTTATTGATGGAAATGAGTCAGTTGGGTTTACTTGGGTATTTTACTTAGCAAGAATTAAGGTATAGATTGTATATAAAAAATCAACTAAACATATTTTTGAGGTGCAATATTGATTTTCTGATATGTTACATTTAAACATACAAAGTGGCCTAGATGAAACAAACATACATTAAACTCGCATGTTTTCGTTGTTCAGCGACTATTATACACACGCGCTAACTTTCCACAATTGCTGAAAAACAAGCGCCGAGAGGAACGCCAACTATACTACACAACATACCCGACCGATGCGTCCGATTCCCTCCCTAGTAATTATACAATGCATTAAAACGCCAATTTCGCATGCGCTTGAATTTTTCCAGTCTCGTCTGGCGCAAAGTGGAAGCACACAATTCACACGATTGATATACCGATGACATAACGAAAAAAAAAAAATAATGTGTGTGATGCACACACATCTCGAAAAATATAAATCAACGCGCGCGATGAGCCGTGTGAATAACACGACTGCTTCCCTGTTGTTATTTATGTAAGCGAATAATCGCACGTTCCTTTTCTCTTATTCATGTAGAAACTTACAATGTAGTTCCTCGTTTCATTATCGAATCGATTTTATCATCGACCGAAACCTCAACTCTCTTCGTATATATATACTTCATTGAAATTCGCGAGACGCGGCGCGACGAAATATATCGCGCTTTCCATCCGCGCAATCAGTCGCTTATTGCGTTTTTCAGGCGCGGTGAAAGGCCAATAATACCACAGTCGGGGCTGTATAAAAAGAGCTACGTCGATGCACTGCACAATGGGAAACCGTGTCGACACCCGTCGGAAATTCGGAGCTACGTGGAAAAACTGACAAACGCGCTATGTAGGCGCCGCGCGGATTGAGCTGTCATATCGGATAACGATTGTCAGTCGTCGTGTGTGAGTGTGTGATGTCTACCGGTTTAGTCGCGAGACGGATTAACGAAATTTATCGCGCCCCGCCATCAGATATCCGTGGGGTATACTATAGGATTTTTTTACGCTTGTTTATTCTTATAAAGTGAGGCGTAGTTAATTGCGTAATATAGGGTATTGGGCAATTTTGTAGGTGTCATCTTTACCGGTGACTAATGGGAGGTATATCGGAATTCTATGAAGTTTTTCACGTATTGATATACGTAGTTATCGTGGATGAAATTCGATTGTAATCGAATCTTCTATACGCTTGGAGTGGTGCGGAAACTCGTGAAGATAATTGTGGGTTGGTGCGCTTGGAATCGAGTGAGAACAAACTTTCCTATAATTAGGAAACTTATATGTACGTTTGCCCGTAATTTATCTATACTGACTAAAAATACTTATAGCTTCCTATACAGTAGAAATTTCAAAGTATCGTATATCAATCTATTTTATTTACGTATAAGCAAAGCAAGCCATCTTCCTTATCAACCAGAATTCCCCAGCCGTCAACCTCCCACCTCCCAATCTATCCCAACAAACAACTTTATCGAATTACCATTCCATCTCAGACAACAACAATCCAACCCATTCACCCACGGCAATAAACTCCACCTTCTATCCGCACCATAAAACCTCTATTCCCTTCCCTTTTCTCTCTCTCACTCGCACGCTATACCGTGTGGGACGACGCTAGTGCTCACGCACTGACGCGCGCCACAGTCGATCCAGTTTCGTGTTTACGAGCTCACGTGTGCTGCAGTGTGCGGCTGAAGCAGCGTCTGTCTCTCCTCTGCGGCTTTCAAGGCGAGCGCCTCCGGCAGGGATAGGGATTGATCGATCCACACGACGCGTATGGTAATTGCGCAAGCGTATATGATTATTAGGTATTGGGATTGATTAGACGATGATCCGTGTATACTTATACACGGTTTTTGTTTTTCTATTGAGGATGTTTTGAATCCGCGCGGAGGTTCCGGTGTGTATTACCTATGCGCGTGATGATGTTGGGAGCGATGAGATTATCCGCGCGGCGCGGAATTCTTGGGCGGATATATAGAGGAATGTAGATTTATCGTCGCTGGCTGCCTGTGTTATGTTGGCGGAATTTTCTGGATGTGTTGTTGTGCGCTCGGGTGTGTGTTGGTTTGCCTTGACACGAATCAGGGACTATATAGACGAGTAGTTTTCGACGCTGCGGTAGTTAATTAAAGCATTATCGCAGGCTCTCGCACTCTGCCTTGATTTGTTATTTAAATATAGTTTGGAGGAAGTTGATCGAACTGGCTTTGGAATTCACGCGCATAGATATTAAGGTTTTAAGATTTAAACGTAAATGGGATCTGTGAATTATTATGTCAGAAAAACGTTTAGCTCATTGAGGAAAATAATGTGTATGTTTTTGAGATTGGCATTAAAGTGTTTTTGAACTTGTATGCTAATAGTTTTCCTTATCTTGATCATCACGTGTCCACACAATTATACGCGTATATAAATTTAAATAACAAATCTTAAAACATCAAACATCAGTCCACTACTCTACTACCAAAACCATTATACGACAATTTCGTTGAAAAAGCCCCGCAATCTCACAGATAGCCCGAAATCTAATCTCTAAATCTCCCCATCACGCCACGCACATACACGTGCACTCTAACCAATGACCAGCTCGCTAATCCGCTCCAATTAAGGCCTGCTAAGGACGAGCCCACCTCCGGTGCTACAGGTGCGCTCTCTCGTACTTGCGCCATACTCACTTGCCACGGCCTTTTTCCCGCACGTGTATGTTATTGCGTTAGCGCGTCGCTCTCTGACTTGTCTCTTGTGTTTTTTGCCGCGCGCACCATTGTGTGTGTGTTTATATGTGCGCTTTATAATTAGAAGCGGGAGTCACGTTTAGGCTCGCTAATTGATGCGAGCTATAACGCGAGCGAGATATTAATTGAATCGTTGCGGGGAGATAAGGTCGCTGCGGTTTCTGAATGCTCTCGATCGAGATGTGCTGCGATGATAATAATGAATGGGCGGTGATTGCGCGCGTCTGTACGTGTATGTATACGTGTTTAATTAATTGATGGAGGTAATAAAAGTAAATGCGTTATGTAAAAGGTAGCAGCCTTGGATATTCTACATGCGCTGTGTGCGACAATCGGGATTGTAATGAATGCAGATGGGAGAAAGATTTCGCAGGTTGATTTGTTTTTCTATTATAATGTGTATATAGAAAGAAATTCTTTTTTCTTGTTTTTTTTTTTTCAACAATTTATGCGGTTTACGCGAAGTGGTATATATTTCTGTATGTAAAGCAGGACATTCTATAATAATAACAGCTTCGCGTTGAGTAAAATATATTTTGCAATGCATCATGCGTGAATTTATTATTTATATAATGGAGCACACGTGAGAATGCATCGAGATTCAGAGCTTGATAAATTTTTACGATCACATGAGTGCATACGTTTTTCTGGTCACGTTGGAATTGTTTATTTGCGAATGGCTCTTTGATTATTTACAATTAGCAATTTGTCAATGTCTCCTTTATTATTGATAATAAAATGTATATTTAATGCTGGATCTTTGTTCGAGAGCGCAGATTTATCATGAAAATAAACAATTTTATACGAGTGACGGGGAAAATATTTAAAAGAAAAGCCTATTTTTCCATAAGAAAATGTGTAATAAATCTTCTTCTGTCTCGATTAAAACTATAAAAGTTTGATCATGCTATATATATACGCAATACGAATGCATTATCATTGAAACTTTAGGTACATATACAAGTTTTATTTTGTCCGTCAATGATACACTCTCATTGACATTGATGTATAAATCTGCATAAAAGTAATACACTGTAGAGATGCGGTGTGTATTCATACATTATTGCACGCCTTCCTTGGACTCGGGGTTATACACGTGTACGTCTAGAAACTTGTTGAATCATCGACGTTATTAATCATCCGTTGGCATGTTTTCGATAAAAATTACATGTCAATTTAATTTTCTCCTTCGGCTGTTAGATTAATTAATTACCAACGGCGCGCACGTTGATAATTGAAGCTCGCGTTTGTCACTTTCTTTTATCTTTGTCTCGGCTTTTCTATAACGTCTTTAACAAATGGAACTTTATGAAAAATTTTGTAAGTGATATTATTATAATATATAGTAATGGATATTGTATTCTATGTAGTAAACTCAAAATTCGTGCAGATAATACTTAACGATTTATTAAACTACATGAGCAAACCAAAAGAATTATACTTTTTTTCAGTAGTTTTATATATATATATATAACAATTTAACTGTTTTAACTATTCTTAAAATTAATTTTCACTCAGACAATATTATTTTATCTCACTGACAAATTAACCATCTAATTATAACCCAAGCAACTTCTTCAATATATCTAAAATCACATAACTATATCTATAACCTCATAAACATCGCGATCGTTCCGAATAGTTCCCGCATTCTACACCCACTTCCCCGCCTCCCACGTTCCAAACCCTTTATCCAACAAACGCCATAAAACCGATCTTACATACGCAGCGCAGCTCTCTGCACGCGCGCATTTCAAGCTCCTCATTTCGAAACTCGCACCGTCCACATCAAACCTACACCTCTCACGCATAAACACGTGATCCTCCATTTTTCCACCTCGATCCCGACCGCATTCTTTCTAACGCCGCGCGCTGCATCATTATGCGGCAGGTGTCACACGCATGCACACCGACGTAGTCGCATACCCGACCCACGAGCGTCAATCTCGCCCGATATAGCGAGGCGCGCACGCACGAGTGTGCATGGGAAAAGCCCTGTCTCTCGTACCCGACAAAGGGGGACGCGGCAGCGATAATAATCGCGGTGTGATGCGAAAGTGTGTGTGTGGTGCGGAGTGAGTGAGAGAAGGTCGGCGAAGGACGCCGAGAACGCCTCGGCGATGGGCGCGTATATATAGTGGTGAGGTGTGAGGAGGTGTAGAGAGAGAGAGGAAATGCCGATGCGATATGCCTGAGGGATGTGGGAGTGTGCGTGCGGCGCTGAGAGGTTTCGTAATGGAGCGCTGATGGGGGTATTAATGTGGGTGAGGTGGCGGAGGTGTGAGAGTAGAAAGGGTGAGGAGGCTGAGGTTTTTGGAAAAATTAGGGGAAAAGTTTGCCGGCGATGGAAAAGTTGGGGAAGATTTATCCGTTTGTTTTGGTTTCCAGGAATTACAACAGTAATGTGTTATAGGTGTCGGAAGGTAAAGGTTTGATAAGTAAATTTGTCTTTTGAGTGGTTAAAATGCTTACAATATTGTACATCTAATTTATAGTATATCTATAACGTAAGGTTAAATTTACAAAAAGTTACATGGTCGCATACATAGACTTGCGAACTATTTTAGTCGTTGATTTAGGTACTGCATTTATCTTTGATCTACTTACATTAGCTCATATACAGCAGTATTATCATTATCATATCTTGGGGCTTATTTTAGTATTTCCAAGTTTACAATTTTCACATAAAAAAAAATTAAACAAAATTCTCCGAACTGACGTCACCTTTATAAATATTACGATATAAGAGGATAAAACACTCTAACTATATATATATTAACAACCTTTATCAGGCGACTCGATATAACTATAGAAACTTCCCGTATATATATTTAGTCATTTTCTTCGCGTCACTACAAGTATATTACAACCGCGATTCTCTTTATATAACTCCGCCACTTATCACCCTCCAACAAACGAGCAAATTCAATAGCATATACTACTGCACCGACTTATTCGCGATGCAATGCGATCCGATAACCATTTTTCCTAACCACACGACACACACACACACAGCGACGCGCGGATGATTCACACACACACGGAGCCGCATCGCAGCCATTAATTTATACCCTGATGGCTTTATCTATCGCGAACATTCTCGAACCGAAAATCGCGTCACCCGTTCTCAATCATCCCCGAAATTCCTCTCATGCGTTATACACGTCGGGCACACACGACGTTTTGACATTCCCATCGCGGTTAATCCCCTCACACGTGTGCCTCGAGGCCGACTGGAAAATAATAATTCGCGATAATTCGCTCGACACGTGCGGCGAGAGAGAAACGAGACGCTGCAGCAGCCGCGAGAGCGAGTCATCGGAGAGACGGTATTTTCAGCCTTCCGTTCTCTGCTCACACCAGAGGCTGTTATCGCGCGCGAGAATGACGCGCGAGAGCGAGTGTCCGTCCTTCTCTCTCGTATACGTTCGTTCCTTCGGCTTATCGAGGATGCGAGCGAGATTAATTGTCGGGGGAATGGAGACGTGGACGGAATCAATGGAGAGACGCGAGAGCTGTTTCGCTGTGCTGGTTTTCGAAAATTGCCACGGAAATAGATGCGTGCTTTATTATCGGATATATATAGTTATTTCTATGTAGCAGAGGCGAGATTATTAAAAAGGATGAGTTTTTATTAGTTTTAAGATGTGAGGATTACGGTTTGAATCGAAGGTTTCCGGTTACGAGTGACTTAATTAACGTGGAATTCGAAGTATGAAAACGTATATATTCGATGATGTTTTGATGGTTAGTGCTGGCTCGAAGAAATTATGCGAATCCCCGAACCTTGGTGCGCGCGCACTCAGCGGCCCATTTTTCATTTTACACTCTTGGTCTTATATATATGCGCGTCGAAAATAAAATGCTGAATGTCCAATCAGCCACCTTTTATATATATAAGATCGCATGATGTTGACGTACACGTGGTCACGTTTTTTTGTTTTCTTGCAATCGTTTTATCGTTATGATATAAACGGCTTATTATAGAATACGATATCGAAAGGTGCGGGTATCATTTTTCTAAGACTTTGTGATAACTGCATAAAGTGGAGAAACAATACTAAATATAGTGAACGATAATCCTATTTTAGAATACGTATAGACGATTACGTAAATCGAGTTAACACTACGTATAATTAAAAATTAACAAAGTTGTTCTAAACTACGAAAACCAACAACCGCAGCAACGCGTTTCACACAACGCTGAGTAAAACAGTTATGCATTTCTAGGACCGAACTATCGGTCCAAATCCACCCTCATATAATCCATAAATCGCTTGCAACCGTTATTTATTCCTTCCCGGGCTTGATACTTGCTCGTGCGGTCAAACGTGCATCAGCGGCGAGCGACGGGTGTGACGTTTCTCGACGTTTCCTTCCCTCCCCCCGTGCGTGTGCGCAAGCACGAAATATATCTCAACGAGTGCACGTGCGGCCGCAAGTCTTATAGCACGCGCGCGCGTGCGACCATCCGTGAGCGCACGTTCAGGTTCGGTTGTGGATTGATTGTATTAGTGCAAGTATAATTGTACAATAGTGTGATTGAATCCTTTTTTTTTCAATGAAAAATGGGAACTGGTTTTCGTTTAGGTATTTATTTTGAGCATGTTAGAAGTGATAGTACAGCAACAAATTATTAGTCACCTGATGTCCGTGAGTAGGCGATTGATTCATTAGAACAGCCGATTATCGAGTTTATCTCTGCAAGAAACGGTTCACCATTAGAATGTATCTATATACAAAACAAAAGAGCAACAAGTTGCGACATTGACGTCATATCGATTTTATTTTGGAATATACAAACCGAATCGACCCCAACAAAATCAATACGATCATTATAGACGTGGCGAGTTCTATTTCGAGAACCGAATGCTCAACCGTACGTTGACTTTGATAAATTTACGCATCGATTCACGCGCATCACGTATGTTTCTATATTTAGAACAATAACAAAAAACTCATAATTATGAAATTTCCAAGAAATATCCTATTTTCAGTCTTTATATACAGCCCTGTCCACGTATATAAAAATCGCGTCAAGGATCGGCCGTGTATAATAAAAAGCGCGCAGATGAGCGATAAGCAAACATCGTCGTTTATTCGCGCGTCTACGTCTCGTAAATCAAAAATAAAGTCATTAGCTGACTACAAATTCACCGTCGCGAGCGAACGATCGATGGCGCAGCTCCTTTCTTCGCACAGAGCTCCATTCCGAACACAACATACTCGACGCGGCGTCGAAAGACTTCCATAAAAAGGATATTAATTGCGACGCGGCTGGCGCATGGAGAATTAATAATAGACACGAGATATGCGCAGTGCTGCTGCTCTTAATATGGCAACGTCCCGTGTGTGTTTATGTACTTCTCGTATAAGTATATGCCTATATTCCGAGCGCAAGAACTTGCACGTCGCGCGGATCTCCTCGTTCTTTGTGTGTACTGATGCTCTTACTTACACAATATCGATTGTGCGCGATGCGACGTGTGTCGTAGCTATTTTTATGCGCGGTCGAGGCAATTATAGTTTTTACTTGTACCTGAAAATCGGTGTACGGAGTAAGTAGTATAATGTAATGGATTTGAATGATTGGGCAATTTGGTACATTAAGCTTCTGTAGATGACGATGCTGGTAGGTGTATCTGTGTGATGGTTGGTTAAGGACGTTCTCCGAGAAAACGATTTTCTTGTGATTTTCCTGAAACTTGCAGAGAACGTTTGATTTAATGTTCT